>JAXFYN010001325.1:0-34601 GCA_036172215.1 Camellia granthamiana | reverse complement strand
ATGATTGAGTTATTCAATTTGTTCCTTTGTTTTGTTGATTTTTTGTTGTTTATTTATTATTAATTTGATTTTCTATTTTAGTTTTGTGAACATGGTGATTATTATAATTTATTAAAAAGCAGTATTAAAAATGAGAATGAAAAAAATTACATGATACACACACAAAAAAGAGAAATAGGGAGTAAAAGAGAGAAGACCAATATAGAATTTATAAGAAAAGATTAGCAAAATTAAACATTTAGGCCATGTTTGTTTGGGTGAATATGAGCTTGGGATTGGACTAATAGTCCAATAAAATTATTAATCCGATATTTGGTTAAACAATTGAAGTACGGACTAATTATTTTAAACTTGACTATTAGTTAAGATAGGATATATAAATCCAACGAATTCGTAGTCTTAGGACTATTAGTCATGGGAATGTTAATCCAGTCTGCTCAAACAAACATGGCCTTAGAGTGACAAATTGCAAAAATTTTATTTTTTTAATTAATGATGAAAATCAATACGACATTGACTAATACAAAGAAATTTTGAAAAATATGAGAGAGAAAATAATAAATAAATATATGGAGAATACAACTGACAAATAGATTGAGATATTTGAACCTGCGACTTCATAGTGAAATGCAAATATTTTTACTAGCTGATTAACCTTGTTGAATTTGCAAAGATTTTGTTAAAAATAAATAAACAAAAAAGATGAGGTACAGAGATTTAAGAGGTATATTTGAAACTTCAAAAGAATTAATTAAACATATTTTTCAAACAAAAGTAAAAATGCAATTTCATAAAATTTGAGGAGAGGGCACGTGACTCTGATCCCCACGTGCCTCCACCTTGGGGTTTGCTCCTTTACATTGTTGGTTTGTCACAAAGATGGTTGACATCAACCAACATGGAGAAATAAATCAATAATTATAAAGGAAAAAGCCTCATACACCCAGTACGGATGACACCCAGTGACATCCAGTGCCACGTGTCATTGGGTGATTGGACTGAAATAAAAAAAAAAATAAAAAAAAAAAGGAAAACTGACCAGTGGAGGTGCCCCACGTCACTGGAGGTGAACCCCCACTGGGTGTATCAATCATCATTGAATTATAAATTATATCAAATTTTTTCTCTACAAGATTTGACCACGAAATTTCACCCCACAAAGGATGATACACAATCAATAAGAGAAATACTCTAATTAATGCAATTTCTCATTCAAAAAGTATTTTTTGGTATAGAAAATGCTATAGATCCCAAACAAATTACCAAATAGATTACCAAATCTCTCACATGGGTGTAGGACCCACACATATGTGATTTGTGTGGGTCCCACACCCATGTGAGAGGTTTGGTGATTTATTTGGTAATTTGTTTGAGATCCCTAACATCACTCTTTTGGATATAGCTTATAAGCTGACTTTTTTTACTTATAACGAAAAGACGTGCAAAAAAATAGGAAAGTGATGTGATAGAAATAAACTACTAAGTCAATAAGTAGCTTATTTTTTGTGTCCCCAAAGAGTACTGAGATGAAATGTAATGCCCCAATATTTCTATACCATTTTATAAATTACCAATCCGTCACTATTACCCAATTCCATAACATAATGGGAACAAGAAATAAAATATAACAATCTTATAAACCAAAACTCATTTATTTCTCATAAATTCTTCATCAAAGTACTTATATTAGTTTGCAATACACAGAATTATATATAAAAAAAAACTATACATCAAAATGACATAAGGGCTTATATCTTGCAAGGCTATGGGCCTTGATCACAACAAAATATAATGCTATCCCATAAGTAAACTCAATAGTTGTAAACAAAGCAACATCAAAAGGAGCTTCAGTGCTCCATCTAGAACTCATTTGCTTCTCAACGAGATGGAGGCACAACATCATCACTTGCAATTTTTGAATATCTAGTCCATAAAAAGGGAGTGAGCTTATACGCCCAGTAGGAATAATCTTGACACAAAATATAAATATTCGTTATGATTATAATTATGCAATGCGATGTCATGCACAAGACTCTTGACTTTACTTGAAAACCAATGCTCAATGTATAATTTTAAACCTATGTTTGACTCTTAACACTTGAGCCTTTATTATACCATAGAATTCTTTTTGTAATAAAAAAACCACAATACATATGTCAATTACCCCCACATTTACAGGCCATCAAGCACGGAAGGATAAGTGGGCACATATCACATTTATGAGAAACCATTTGTATATTTACCGGCATCACGCACGGAGGGGCAATTGGACACTCATTACATTTTGAAAACATCTCCATGTTTACTGGCCACTGAGCACGGAGTGGCAATTGGACACCCATTACATTTTGAAACCATCTCCACATTTACCGGCCATCGAGCGCGGAGGGACAATTGAACACCCAACAACATATTCAACAATATCCCCTACATTTACTGGCATCAAGCACGGAAGGACAATTGGGTACCTCAATAATGTTTTGATAACATTCCCACATTTTTTGGCCTCTAAGCACGGAAGGGCAATTGGGCACCTCAGCGTTCACCACACGTTTTCAAAACCCCACACTTTTAAATAACTCGACACTTGATCCAAAACCTTGAGAATGCAATGCAATGCATGAGTTTGCAAATATTATAATTTGCCTATGGTTTAATTCAATTATATAAGTAATCAACAAGTAATCACGTAATGAAATATTCGTATTTCCATGATGTATTTCTCACCATCAACAATAATTTTGTACGAAATCCAAACTTTATAGCCTTCCTACATTTCCAAGTTTCCATCCAACTCAACTTTCTTAAATCATCAAAAATATCATCATAGATCAAAAATTTATCTAACTCCAATATTTCCATACAGAATCAATTTAAATTTCAACATAAAACAGCAATTAGTTCAAACCCTATAGACACCCCACTTTGATCAACCCTAAGACTTGGGCGCTTTCTTTCGAACACCTAATGATAAAAATTGGAATACGTTATCTTATAAATTTCTCAGCAGAAAAATCAAATTTAAGCTTTAATCAGAGCCTTACACTCATTTTTGGCCAAATTGGTTTTCATCTAAAATTTATCAACCTCTAATATATTTAGTGAAAAGCATCTTGCCTCTTCACAAGGAAGAGGTTTTCTTTGGCAAAAGGAAGGGCCAAGTTATCTTATCCCCACCCTCATAATATTGTCTCCCATTTTCTTGTCTCCCACGATGGTCGTCCACTGAGCCTTCTTCAAATTGCCTAATTGCCTATTTGAGAGGATGAGGAGAGCTAAGAAAAGAGAGGGTCAGAAATTTTGTTTCAGAGAGAGAGGGTTGAAGATTTGAGAAGAAAAAGAGAGGCTAGAAAGATTGATTGAAAGGGAGAAATATTGATAGAAAGAGAGAAGTCTAAGCTTTGAACAAAAACTTCCATTTTCTTAGCTATACACTGTTATATCATCTTCTATATACAAAAACCATCAAAAACTTTCATTGTAATCAGATTTTATAGCTTTGATCAAAGAGAAAGTGATTGTTGTTAAAAGTGAGAGAATTAGGGAGTTCACCAATTTTCCCTCACACACTTTTAAACAACCCAAAAATATCATTCTGACAAGAATTTTGAATTTTCAAACCGAGGATTGAGAACATACTTCATACACTTGAGAGTGATCAATAGAGAGTTTGGAAATCAAAGAAGTTCATTCTTTCCAAAGGTGAATTTTCACTTTCTTACATTTTCTTTCTTATATCAATTTTCTTTCTTTGATTTCATATTATAAACCTGTTGTAATCTAACTGAAAATAGTTAGTTGAGCTACCCACATATTCCATGATTGTTCTTTCTCATTGTTACAACAAAACAGGTTTCTGCTAGCTGTAGACACCCCATTTTTGACCACCCTTAAGACTTGGGCACCCCAGGTTGATTGCCCGATGATGAAATACTACGTTGTACATACATCTAATTTTCTCAGCAAAAAGCCTCGATTTTTGAGGTTCAGAGCCTAGAACCTTGCACCACCTTTGGACCAAAACCTGTTTTTTCTAAGCTTGACTACCTAAAGGCCTGTAGGCCAACAGGTAGCCGACTAGCCAGAATTTAGTGGCCAGCCATCCCCTACCTGGCCGGCCGGCCAAGTTTCTCGGCTAGTAGATATTTTACTGCCAGCTATTCCCCCATGTGCATACACTGCACCAGTTGGCTCAATATAGATATTTCCGACTGAGGCACCAGTTTTTCTATATATAAAGGACCATACCTTATGTTTTTAGCTTAGAAAAAATTCCAAAAGCTCAAATTCTTGAAAATCTCTCTCTCTCTCTATCTTGTAACACACATACACCTTACCTATATTTCTTAAACCAATATTTTAGCTCTCTTTGCTCAGATTCTTGAGTCTAAATTTTAGCTCTTGAAGGTGCTTACTTGTGGGTTTGTGAATCAAAGACTTACTCATCTTCAAAAGGTATATCCTTGGCTTTCTTTACACTACTCCTCCCTTTTTTTTTTTTTTCTTGTTGTTTTTACATTGTTTTTATGGGCTGTAACTTGTAGTTTAAAACTATCAAAGGTAGAGGGGTTAACCACCCTTATTTGAACCTTGTCCTTCAAGCTTTTTTCCTTGTGTTTCCCATCTATTTTCTAACTTTTTACCATTGTTTTTCACAGGCTAAATATGTGATTTTGAGGTTCAAAAAGTTGAGGGGTTAGCCACCCCTCCTAAGGCTTGCTTACTAGCTTCATTTCTCCATTATTTTAGTTCACTTTTTCTAACTTTTTCATACTAATTCCAACACTATTTTTGGGAGTTTTAGGACTGTTTTAGTGTGTTTATTTCATTTATGCTTTGTATAGTATGCTTGCAGGGTTGTAGTCCTCATAGGTTTGGTGGTTTAGGCCTTAGACACCAACCTATTTGAGTTGATAGCTTTTATTTTATGCTTTTCATACATGTGCTCACATTTGTGCTAATCATCTCTGCAACCTCTCTCCTTTCTTGGTTTTTATTTGTTTGAGAGTTGTTTCAAACGAGTGCTTTTTAAAGCATGCGAAAGAGACCCTTCCATGCTTAATGGTTTAATCTCTTCGAAGGTTCATTACCAAGGCATTACATCTCTCTCATGCCAAGAACAACTTCTTGTTTGACATTTCTCTTCATTAGTGGAATTAATTATCATTTTTGGACTAAATGATTAAAGAATGAAAAGTTAATTTAAAGAGGCTAATAAAATTGGATTAAAATGGTAACAAGAAGAACAAAATCAAGTCGGGTTCAATCGGACGTTAATTGAACCCATTAAGTCTTGAATCATTTCATACTTTCTAGTGATGATAATGGCTCAAGAATCAATGTTTACCACCTCCCTTGAGTTAACTCCATGATAGGGGGAAGTTTTGTTGGTCTTTACTTCCTATTTATTAAGACTTTGTCCCATCGATTCATAGATCATCACGCAACGAGTTTGTGTCAATTGATGGTTTGCGAATCGAGTCTACCCCTCCCTTGATCTGTTTCATGATAGGGAGAAGCAGAAAGAACAAACATCCCCTGAAAAAACTTTATTTGTGTTCTGTTTCTTTTCTGTTATAGCAGGGAAAACCCCCAAAATAGTGGCCGGCCACCTAACCATCCGGCTGACCACTTTTTTTGACCAGCCGGCCACCTCATTTTAGACCAACAATGCCAATTTTATGGCAGAATAGAGCAAAGGCTGGGAAGAAAATAGTTTAATTTTTTGACTGTAGAGCAGAACAGTTCTGGCAGCAAAACAGAGGCATTTTAGAGTGAATATTCACGTTCATCCATGCACACTTCTTTACTCCCCGTGGCTCGCAAAATTAGTGCTTTAATAGTAGTGTGTTGTAATTAATTACTTAGATTCCTTTGAAGTTGTAATAATTGGTTAATCTAGCTTATTCATTCATTTGGCATTGTAATAGTTAGTTAAAATTCAGAGACTTGGACATTCGGACATTCTTACGCGAGGGTAAGTATGTAATAATGTGTGTATGTCTTCCAATCCCCATTTCTTTCTTCATTTTATTTCCTCGTTTATAATGGTAGCATCATGTTTTACATTTTCATGTCATTGCCATGACTTATATCCATGTTTGTATGCGTAAGGGTTCGGCTCATCATACTAATCCATGTCAATTTCAACTTCTTTAATCGAATACGTGCTTTTATCGCATGCCTTGAATTGACTTACATGCCATACTAATAGCCGAGCCTATTAATTGCATGTTGTATGCGTTGCATTAGTCATGTTGCATTGTTTAGGATCATGCATTTTTCTACTCATTTTTTTTGTTTTATTTGGCTTACCTCGAAGTGCTATGTGAGTAGTTTTGCTTTAGCATATTACATGTACGTTCGTGTTGCCATATCAAGCATGTCTACTATGAGGCTAAGTGCTCAATTGATATACTTGTTTGAATATCTGTGGATGGAGGCTTTTTGCTTAAGATGGGATAATTTGAATAAATGTACATATGAGATCAATTTTTCAAGTAGTACATATTCAAAACACTTTTCAAAACAAACATGAAATCAAAATGTTCCAAAATGATTGAAATAGTCTATATTTGTGTACATCACATAGTAATGTTAGCCTAATAATCGGAACAAAAGCATATAATGTAAATAAAAATCACATCATGATTAGTAGAGGCTGATCTTTGATCGGGTGAGTGGGGTACTCAATTCACGACCTTCCCCTATCATACCTAAGTTCTTGAGCTGAGACACTTTGGTGATGACGGATAAGTTGCCTTTGGCATGAGTCACGAGTTTCCTAAATTTTCCAAAAAATATTTAGGTGGCGACTCTGAAATCTGGCAATGCAGTCCATTTTTGGCATCTTTGATTTAAACTTGATTTTCTAAAATGATTTATCGAAATTGGACTCTTTTGTGTTTATCCGTTTCACATTGCACTTGTGAAACCAAATTCAAAACCACGGAAGTCCAAACTATAGAGCTATCGTATCCAAGGGGACTAAACTTGTCCAAGGAGCACGAAAAACAAGCTACACCAGGCCTAATTGGCCGGCCGGCTAATTTTTTGGCCAACCGGCCAACTTCATCTGGGACAGAACAGTGCAGTCTTTCGACGATGAACAGAATAGTTTTCGGTGGTCTCCGAGATACATGCAGTTTCTATTTTTCTTTTAGTTTAAGAGATTTGTGAGGGGTTATTTTATTTTATTTTGTTGTAATATTTTCTTACTCTTCTTCCTTATTCGGATATTTAATTATTTAAGTAGTGTAATAATTCCTCGTCCTACTTCTTTTTATTCTATTCTTTTACTTGCTTTTCTTATATGTAAATATGCAGCATATTTTAATTTTCATCATATGCACACTTTTTCATCCATGTTTTATACCTTAAGATTCGGCTAAATTTGCATCTGTGGGTTTAATCGTTTATTATATGATTTTGTGCACTACCTCATGTCTTAAGATAGTTCACACGTTATATATTAGAAGTCGCATCTTTAGTTGCATGTCATGAGTAAATTGCATTAGGATTTTGTATATAAGACCATGCATGTTTTACTAATTTTGTTTTATACCTGTTTGCGGGACGTCAGTAAATATGTAAGTTTTTTTTATTCATGCTTTAGCATCCCCGTTTGTGTGTGTTTTCTTACTATATTTAAGCATCCTACCATGTGGCTACTTACTTGATATAACTCCATGAATGCAGGTGGATGGAGATTGTGTCGCTTAATTTGGAATGAAGTTGATTTTCATGTTTGTAAACTCAACTTTTTTGAGTTGTTCATCTTCAAAACTCTTTCAAAATACATGAAATCAAGTTGTTCCAAAATGAATGATATAGTCTATACTTGTTTGCTTCACATAGTAATTTTTAGGATTTATTAAATAATTGGAATATAAACATATAAAGTTAATAAAATTCATATCATGATTTGGTAGAGGTTGTCTTTGATCAGGTGAGCGGGGGTGCTCAATTAATGACCTTCCCCTCTCATACCAAAGATTCCGAGCCAAGCATCTTTGTTTATGACGAATAGTGGCCTTGGAACGAGTCATGGGTTTGTTAATTTTTTCAAAATATTAGGTGGTGACTCTGAGATCTGATGATGAAGTTTATTTCTGGCAAAGGTTTTGTAATAAAATAGATTTTCTATAAAAGTTGTCGAATCTAAACTCTCATCTATGTTTCACATTAAAGAGCCGAAACTTGTTTAAAAGATAATCACAATAAACTGAACAAAAATGAACCTTCAGCTCCACAGTCCTTCCAAGCTAAATCCTTGGTGGAGGCATATCATCAACACTTGAAAGTTGTTTTCCACGTAGGGTGAGCTAAAGCCTAGTGAAGATACTCAAACACAACGTATGAAGTTTAACAAAGTCATATGGTGAATGCAATGCAATGCCATGCCATGTCATTTTTCCAAAACATCATGCTTTCTCTTTCAAAACAATGCCATGTCTTAATTATATGTGATTCATTTCAATAAACAATACTTTTCAAGTTAGAAAACAGGGCAGTGGATACAAAACGCTGGGAATTTATAGGTACGTGTCTACCAGTAGACTATACAAGCACTACCAAAGTCATTTTACCGGTACTAACCGGAAGGATCGGTACCTAACTATGCGGGTTTTTGAACTTTCACCAAGGACACACAGACCAACAATATAAACCACAACCACACCCCCTAATCAGATTCAAGTAGACACCATTTTTTCTCAAAACAATACATTTTCAATGTTTAAGTATGAAACAATACTCAATGCAAAATGTATGAGTAATTGGTTTCAATTAACATAATCCTAATGCAATTTCTACGACAATCAAACCTATCCTCGACCGATAGCCCAAAACAAATATCTCTACTCAACAGATAATTTCCACAACAAGTATAATCTCACAAATTTTCAAAATGGGAGTGATAATATATATCTCTCCACCATCATCATCAACACATATATTCATTTCATCTTTTCAAAAACCCAACATAATTCCTTTTTCTTTCATAAATTAAACATTAATGATTTTCAAATAACACACCCTTTACTTTCAAAAATACGTTTAAAGAAGGGATTTCCAACATTTCAACATATCTCAACAATAAACACACCCTTATAACATTTCTCAAGAACCTATTTGAAAATCTCTCTTTTATATTTCAAAATCTAAATCCTAAATCAAAATCCTCATTTTCCAAATCTCAATACTTGATAAGGTACACATAACTAAGTTAAGAATCATATTAGAAGGTTGAAGAAATCCGTACATCAAGATTAGAAGAAGAAAAGAGCATGTGTTCAAGTTTGGCGGAGCCAAAAAATGAAATATTTTTTGATTAGATTGATCTCCTTAATGAGCTCTATGTTTTACTCCAAAGCACAATGGTGGTGAAATCAACGAATTAGGGTATATGAGAGGGTTTTAAGCAAGAACTAGAGAGAGAATGAGAAGAAATTAGGTTTTGAGAGGTTTTAGAGAGAGAAAGGAAATGAAAAAGTGACAAAAACCTTTTTTCCTGATCTAATACATACAGATCGTTCGAGCGACCAAAACACCGTTTAAGCGCACAATGATCCCCTCCTAGAAGTTTTGCAGACTGTAGAAGACCGCTCAAGCGCAAGAAAGATCACTTGAGCGAATATTACCCTACTCCCAGAAGTTTTGCAAACCTGCAAAAATACTGGGAGATCTTAAAGACCGCTCAAGCGACCAAAACACTGCTTGAGCGAAGGAGAAAGGGATTAGACAACAACTCTTTTGAAAACTAACTCCCAACCTATTTCAAACACAACCAACAACTCCCAAACAACCAAACTCAATTAACAATAAGATGAAAAGGTTATAAACAACAATTAAGGGTATGAAATTCCGGATCTAAGAACATGATAAGGGTCGGGTGTTAACCAGAATCATCATAAGTGATGTTTTTAGTCGCTCGAGCGGTGTTGCTTATTATATTTGATGCTCGAGCAGTGGTTTGGCCGATTGAGCGATCTGTGCGTATATCAGTTTGGGAAAAATGATTTTTTTCACCTTTTCACTCCATCTCTCTCTCTAAAACACTCCTAACCATAATTTCTTATCTCTCTCTCTCTCTCTCTCTCTAGTTCTTGCCTTAAAACCCAAATACTCCCTAATCCATTGATTGCTCCACCATAGTTCCTTGGAGAAAAAGCTAGAGGTCGTCGAAAGCTTTATTCTAATCACAGAGGATCTTGTTTTTGACCTTGTCAAACTTCCACCCTCTCTCTCTTCCTCTTCTACTCTTAAGGTAGGGATTTCTTCAACCTTTGGTATGACTTTTAGCTTAGTTATTTGTTCTTTGAAAATGTATAGTGATTTGAGAATTTTGGGTTAAACCTAGGGTTTAATTTTGAAATGTAAAAGAGAAGTTTTCAAATAAATTCTTGAGAAAGGTTGTGGTAGTATGTATATTGCTGGGTTATGTTGAAATGTTGTTAGGTTGTGTTGAAATGTTGAAATCTCCTTCTTTAAATGTGATTTTGAAAGTAAAGGGGTTTTTGTTTGAAAATCAATGATGTTTGATTTATGAAAGAAAAGGAAAAGATGTTGGGTTTGAAAGGATTAAAAGAATGTATCTGTTAATGATGAGTGTGGAGTTGGATATGTATTATTGCTCCCATTTTAAAAATTATGAGATTATATCTATTGTTGAAAAATTATTTGTTGAGTATAAATATTTATTTTGGGCTATTGGTGGAGAATAGCTTTGATTGTTGTAGAAATTACATGAGGATTATGTGAATTGAAATTAATTACTCATATATCTTGTATTGAGCATTGTTTCATACTTAAATATTGAAAATGTGTTATTTTGAGAAAAATGGGTATATACCTTAGTGAATATGGTTAAGGGGTGTGGTTGTGGTTAATTATGTTAGCCTATGTGTCCTTGGTAAAAGTCTAGAAATCCGCACGACTAGGTGCTGATCCTTCCAGTTAGTACCGGTAAAATGACTTTGGTAGTGCTTGTATAGCCTACTAGCAGGCACGTACCTAGAGATTCCTAGTGCTTTGTATCCACTACCCTGTTTTCTGGTATAAAAGCATATTTTTCATGAATTAATATATAATATTGGCATTACATTGTTTTGAGATGAAAATGTATAATATTTGGCAAATGGCTTGCATATGCATTCATCTTATGATTTCGTTAAGTTTTATACATTGTGTTAAAATATCTTTACTGGGGCTTAGCTCACCCTATGTAGAAAATAACTCTCAAGTGCTGATGATATGCCTTTACCAATGACATAGCTTAGGAGGACTTGGAGCCGAGAGTTTCTTTTTGCTTCTTTTGTGTAATTATTTTGTACAAGCCTTGGGCTTTATTTGTATTGAGTTTAACCCACTTTTTTTGTACCCAAGCATTAACTTGGAAAGATGTAGCCATTAGGGCATAAACTTATTTGTACATCCTTTTGTTATATTCATTTACAATTGGCATATGCTATAGATTCATGATCTAGGATTTATGAATGTATACACGCATATGTCATCTTTTGTACGATTAAGGAGTACTAATGAAATGTTAAATTTATCGTAAGTTATACTTTCTACAAAATATCATATTATGAGTTGTTATTATTTTGGGGGCATTAAAGCTTGGTATCAGAGTTACCGAGTTTCAACACTTCGGGATCGTGAGATGTGTTTTTTATCACAATGGGTTTATCTGGCTAGATGATATTAGAAGCAGACCTGGTATGCTATATGATAACATGTTTGTGCGACTAAATGGGTATTGGATTTAATTTCTAAGATATTAATTAGGTCTACCAGTTTCTAGAAGTCTTGTTAGAAGAGCACTTGATCACTGCTAGTTCTAACTAGAACTCTGGCAATGTCATGGAATTATCATTATCTAGAAAGGAAATTCATTTATGATTATGTGATTCGGTACTTATATGGAATAAATTACTTGTTGCCCACTGTATTAGGACGTGAGTGAATTAGCTTTGACACATTTATAAATGTGCTAATCAATTACGTTACCTTTATTAGAATGTCAGAACGCGGACTTGGTGGTGGTAGGAGTGGCAGGCCTAGGCGGTAGGAAGTGCCGTTACCGAATGAAATTTCAGCACATGAAGAGGGCTGAGAGTCAAGTCTAGGCCCACTTTGGGGGAATCCATGGACATTCTCAGGGATGAGAGTCAAGTCTAGGCCCATTTTACAGAAATAGGGCCGTTATTTTTGAAAAGGAAATTATTCCGATCAAATTTGGATGAGTTTATCAGGGATCCAAAGAAGCCACTGAAGGCTGAAGAGTGGCTAAAGCAGATGATGAAGACGTTTGAAATACTAAACATCAACGACAACAGGTTGAGGGAGACCTTGGCATCTTTCCAACTTAAGGGAGATGCGGATTAATGGTGGAAATATGCATGAGGGCGTATTGGGGTAACTTGAGAGGCTTTTGTCAATGCCTTCCAAGACAAGCTTTTGCCACCCACCGCTAGGGAGAAGTTGAGGGAGCATTTTTTGAAGCTCAAGTAGTTGAACAAACCAGTAGCCGAGTTTGAGGCAGCTTTCACAAGCTTATCGAGGTTTGCACTGGAACTTGTGGCGATGAAAGAATGTCGTTGCATCGAGTTTGAGAAGAGGTTGAGGACCGAGCCCTTTCGGGTCTCTAATTAGGGATTATGGTTGTGACAATTCGTCTCAGGTGACTGCTCGAGCGGTGGAAAGACCGCTTGAGCGGATATGAGGTGCTCCCAGTAGTTTGGTTTACAGGTCGAGAGATCGCTCGAGCGAACAAGTGGTCACTCGAGCGAAGATGAAGGGTTCCCAGTATCTCGTTTTGCTGGCATAAATACTGAGAGGTTCCATTCACCACTCGAGTGGTCTACTTGAATTCAACAACTTAAAAGTCACTTTTTAGATCATTTCTTTCAATTTTCATTTTCTCTCTTCTTTACTCTATCTCTAATTCCGAAAACCCTAGATCTCTCTCTCTCTCTCTCTCTCTCTCTCTCTCTCTCTATGTATATCTCTTATTTCACTAAGATTTAAGCCTAAATCCCTTGCAAGAAATGGAGTCTACGTAAAGACCATACTTTCTACCAATTGGATTTCGATTCTACGAAGGATTCTTCTTAAAGTCTAGCTTTCTTACTCTTTCTTAAGGTAATGTTACTTTTAACTTAGTATCTCTTCATTTTGAGGATGATTATGTGGTATTGTTGTGACCATGATACTTTATTTTGATGATTGAGTATAAATTGAGTTTTATGTTTAACAAAAAATGGATTTTACCCAAATTTGTAACAAGATTTCAAATAAACTTTTATGGATTATAAGTATTGATGTTGAGAACTATCACATATATGAAGACAGTGTAAAAGCCCCAAATTTATTAAAAATCCTAATTTTGATTTTAATAAAAAATAATGTTTGGATGGAATTGACTTTCAAATCTTGAAATTTAATAGACATTAGACATAAATAAGTAGATAACTAAATTTTGGAGTACATTATTAATGTATGTCGTATTGGGATTTGGAAATTGTGAATCCATGTATTGTGTATTTCATTATTCATTTCATATATTTATGAATGCTTGGTTACTAGAAAGGTGGTAAAAAAGGAGAGGTAAACAGTGTATGAGTATGGGTAGGGAGTTGGTTTTTTGGAACAATGTGTTCTGTTGGTACCCGCGTGAGGAGTTTAGGTGGCCAAATGCCCTGTCTTGAGCTTATCACTGGACAAATGTCGGAAAATATTTTTGGGTGTCCACTGGTCTCGCCGTATAATAGTCAACGAAAGTAAAAAAAAACGGATGATTTTGGGTGCTCACCACCCACCGTATTAATAGCCAGCAAATGTAGGGATAGTTTTGGATATGAATCTATTTATATGTAGTATGGGACTTCGACGAGGGATTCATGACATATTTTACCACTTCGATGTTGAGAAAGGTTTTCAAGTGGAAAAACGATGTATTTCTTTTCTTGTCATCTTTATTTTTTAACATAAATTTTAAATTGTGTTTTGGGTTATGATAATGCCATGTGGATGTTCAAGTACTTAGATACTCTATTAAATGTATCTCTATTGGGTATATAGCTCATCCTGATCTAACATTTTCAGGAATTGGTGATGTGCCACCACCTCAGTGAGAATGAGTACACTCTTTTGTCTTTGGAGCACCGAGGCTTATGGATATTTAATGTGAAAGCTCAAAAGGCTTGTTTATTGAGGATCATGAGTCCATTTTTGTTGTAACAAGGTCATGAATTTTTGTAAGCCAGTAAGGCATTTTATTTGTATCCTCTAACTTGTTGAACTAAGTCATATGAAAGTTTAATTGATTTGTTAAACACAGAACTGTAAATGGAAACCTTAGTTCAATGAGAAAGAAGACCTCTTGGGTTAATGATATTGTGATAATGATAAGATTTCGGTTCAACTACGTTTTAATTAATGTCTTGCATTTAAATTATTTGGGGGCGTTACAATAGTTGCCTAGTGGAGACGACGGCTCATGTAGAGACCGTGATTCAAACCGAGGAGAAATGGATGAGAGGCTCTAGGCAAAGGAACAAGATGTTTAGGGGGATGCTAGGGACAATAAACAGTAAAGAGGTCCACTCCACAACAATCCCAGGCAGCGCAGTTTAGATCCACCTTTTATGTACCGAGTTCTAGTTCGAGGAGAGGTAATCAGGGTGGTTTCACTTGCTTCAAGTGTGGTCAGTTGGGCCACAAGTCTTTAGATTGCCCACAGAGAGGGGGCGAGCAACAGTCTATGCTGTCTTTGACTCGTTCTTAGAGTCAAGGCCAAGGGAGAGGGCAACAGCCTACTTGTTATCAGTGTGGACAATTGGGACACTTGAGAACGTTTGCTCTCAGTCAGGTGGCACATTTGGTGCATTTGGTTCGAGATAGACATAGAGCCATCAACATACCCGCACAGGCCTCGAGGGCCAATCAAGGAGCCTCTTCGACTCAATCCATGTACTAGACCTGTGCTCCGATGAGTGAGCAGGTAAAGTAGAAGCCTTCAGGACATATGTACGTTGTTACCACGCTAGATCAATTGCCAACACCTTCTGTTGTGAGAGGTAACTTTTTATTGTTCAACTCTATTACCGACATATTGATTGATACTGGTGCATCTCATTCCTTTATTTCGTCTACATTCGCATCAATTTTGGGGTTAGAAATAGCTCGATTAGCATCTCTGCTCAAGTTAGACTCACTAGTTGGGGGTAAGGTTGTCTTGGATCGGGGATGTTGCGGTTGTAAGATAGACGTTACAGGTTGCCAACTCCCATTTGATTTTGCTTTATTAGACATGTTGGGTTTCGATGTCATTCTGGGCATGGATTGGTTATCTTCATACCATGCCATCATAGATTGCCACCGTAGGAGAGTTACCCTGTGCACCTCGAGTGGTGATTGTTTTTATTTTCTAGGGGACCAAGCTAATAGATTTTTTTCACCATTATACGACTCAAGCGGTTGGGGCGAGCTTAATTTCTTCCTTGCAACCTTCTTGGTAGTGAAAGTGACATGGTCCAAGGTGACTTGCCAAGGGTAGTTTGTGAATACCCAGACATTTTTCCTAAGACCTTACCAGTATGCCACTCCACCGGGAGATTGAATTCTCCATTGACTTAGTACCCGGAACGACACCGATTTCCATGGCACCATATAGATTTGCACCCGCCGAGTTGCACAATTTGAAGATTCAACTCCAAGAATTGTTAGATAAGAGCTTCATTCGCCCTAGTACTTCACATTGGGAAACATCAACTCTCTTTGCAAAGAAAAAAGATGCTTCATTGCGACTATGCATCGATTGCCAGAAGTTGAACCAGGTAACTGTTAAGAATAAATATCCATTGCCACGAATAGATGATCTGTTTGACCAGTTAAAGGGTCGCGTTGTTTTTTGGAGATCGATTTGAGATCGAGCTATCACTAGTTGAGGGTGAAGAAGGAAGATATTCAAAAAATGACATTCCGTACTTGGTATGGCCATTACGAGTTCTTCATGATGCCTTTTAGGTTGACCAATGCTCCGACTTCGTTTATGAATTTGATGAATCAAATCTTTCATGAGTTTTTAGACCAATCTGTAGTTGTCTTCGTCGACGACATCCTAGTCTACTCACCCTTCGTGGAGGAACACCAAGAACACTTGTGAGTTGTACTTGAGTTGTTTAGAGGACACCATTTATATGCTAAGTTCGGGAAGTATGAGTTTTGGCTAAAAGAAGTTAAGTTCTTAGGCCATGTGGTATCCGGGAAAGGGGTGACTATAGATTCATCTAAGATAGACGCAGTGCAAGATTGGGAACAACCTAAGAATGCCTTTGAGATTCGAAATTTCTTGGGCTTAGCCGGGTATTACTAACGTTTTGTGAAAGATTTCCCTAGATTGGTTTCACCGTTAACCAAATTGACAAGGAATGGAATTAAATCTGTGTGGAGTGAGGCTTACGAAAAGTCTTTTAAGGAGCTTAAGGATAGACTCACCACTGCTCCAGTTTTGATTATTTTGGAGAGAGATTTGGGTTATTTAGTTTATTATGATGTGTCTCGGGAAGGCTTGGGTTGTATATTGATGCAAGAAGGAAATGTGGTAGCGTATGGCTCACGAAGTTAAAAACACATGAGAGAAACTATCCTACTCACGACCTAAAGTTAGCAGTAGTGATTTTTGCCTTAAAAATCTAGAGGCATTACCTGTATGGAGAGAGATTTGAAGTGTTTTCTGATCACAAGAGTTTGAAATATTTCTTTTCACAAAAAGACTTGAATTTAAGTTAGAGGAGGTGGATGGAATTCATGGAGGATTATGATTTCGAATTACAATATCATCCGAGGAAGGCCAACGTAGTGGCTGACTCTTTGAGTAAGAAATCTGTAAGCAGTATAGCTAGTATCACCATCCAGGAATAGGAGATATTGGGCATAGTAAGCAAGTTTGACTTGTATCTTAGCGAGTTCGTTGAATCAGCCATTCTGTTTATTGAAGTTGAACAACCTACTCTAGTGAGCCGAGTTATAGAAGCACAGTGGGATGATCGTGAAGTGGAATCTATTAGGGGAAAGATATCTAGTAGAAAGGTAGATACGGGATTGAATGTTTATTCTGACTCGAGTGCAAAGTATCTAGACTGTCTTTTTGTGCCAGAATCTTGTAAAGAGGTGGTACTCTGAGAGTTCCATCATTCACGGCTTGCAGTATCCCTAGGAGGCACAAAGATGTACCACAACCTTAGTCGCCAGTTTTGGTGGAGGGGAATGAAGAGAGATGTAGCCTTTGTTTGTTTCGAGGTGCCTTACTTATCAACAAGTGAAAGCCGAACATCAATAACTAACGGGTTTGTTACAACTCTTACCTATAACTGATTGAAAGTGGGAGCATGTCACAATGGATTTTGTTTTGCGTCTTTGGAGGACTCAATAGAGTAATCATGTCATATGGGTAATAATCGACCGGTTAACCAAATCAACACACTTTGTACCTATGCACACAAGTGACTCAGAAGATTATTTTGCTGACCTATATGTTAAGGACATAGTTCGACTTCATGGGATCCCTGTGACTATCGTTTCGGATAGAGATCCACGTTTCACGACTCGGTTGTGGCAGAGCCTACAGAATGCCTTAGGCACTAGGCTGACGTTTAGCATCGTCTATCATTCTCAGATTGATGGGCAATCCGAACACACCATTCAGAATTTAGAAGATATGCTTTGAGCTTGCGTTCTCGATTTTAAGGGGTCATGGGAGAGGCATTTACCCTTAGTAGAGTTTGCTTATAATAACAGTTTTCAAGCAAGTATTGGCATGGCACCTTTTGAGGCCTTGTATGGCTGACCGTGTAGATCTCTAGTGTATTAGGCCAAGGTGGGTGACGCACCTATGTTAGGTCCTAAATTAGTCTGAAAAACGACGGAAAAGGTTGCATTATTCGTAAAAGGTTGCTTTTAGCTCAAAACTGTCAAAAGAGCTATGCCAACCGTAGAATGAGACCCTTGTCTTTTGAGGTGGAGGATCATATATTTCTTAAAATATCGGCAAGATGGGGTTTGATGAGATTCAGAAAGAGCAGAAAGTTGTCTCTTAGATTTATTAGGCCCTTGAAGACTCTAAAGCGAATTGAAAAGGTAGCTTATCGTTTGGCCTTGTCACCCCAACTTTTTAGGGTTCATGACGTGTTTCATATGTGTATTCTCCAAAAGTATGAACCTGATCCTTCACACGTGTTGGGTTGGACCGAGTTAGAGGTACATGAGGATGTTTCGTATAAAGATAGACCAGTTCGAGTGTTAGATACTCGGGAGCAAGTCTTGAAAGGCAAGACTATTCTATTGGTTAAGGTGTTGTGGCGATACCATGAGATTGAGGAGGCGACATGGGAGTGTGAGGTGGAAGTTTGTGAAAAGTATCCGGACCTATTTGTTGATATTTGAGTTTGTATTGAAATTTTTTTTCATGTTGTAATATAAAAACATTGTAAGTGTTTTGGATATTCAAATTGTAATATTTTGTACCGGAAGACTTTATTTTATCTTTGTTTTGAGTATGGATTGTCAATGGGATTAAATCCGGTGATTATTGGTTTGATTTAAATTTTGGGGATCAGATTTTTTAAGGAGGAGATTATAACAGTTTCAGTTTAGACCTGACCCTTTTCGTGCTCTTAGATCCAGGATTCTTTACATTTAATTATTGTTTATGCCCTTTATCATCTTTTTGATAGTTGATTTGAGTTGTTGGTTGTGTTTGAAATAGATTGAAAGTTAGTTTTTCAATAGAGTTGCTGTCTGTTTCACTTTTGGTTCGCTCGAGCGATAAGCGATGCTTTGGTCACTCGAGCGGTCTTTGAGATCTCTTAGTATTTTTATAGACCTGTAAAACTTTTGGAAATGGGTGATCTTAGCTCGAGTGGTCTTTTCGTCGCTTGAGCAGTCTTTTACAGGTCTGAACATCTATAAGGAGGTCATTGTGCGCTCGAGCAGTATTTTTGGTCGCTCGAGCGATGTCGTTTAGTGTGTTTGATGCTCGAGTAGTGGTTTGGTAGCTTAAGCAATGTGTGCGTATATCAGTTCGGAAAAAGGGATTTTTGTCACTTTTTCACTCTCTGTCTCTCTAAAACACTTATAATCTTAATTTCTTCTTCTTCTTCTTCTTCTTCTCTCTCTCTCTCTCTCTCTCTCTCTCTCTCTCTCTCTCTTTAGTTCTTGCCTTAAAACCCAAATACTCCATAATCTATTAATTTCTCCACCATAGTTCCTTGGAAAAAAAGTTAGAGCTCGTCAAAATTTTCATTTTAATTAGAGAGGATCTCGTTTTCGGCCTTGTCAAACTTCCACCCTTGCTCTCTTCTTCTTCAACTCTTAAGGTAGGGATTTCTTCAACATATGGTATGATTATTAGCTTAGTTATTTTCTATTTGAAAAGGTTTAGTGATTTCTGGATTTAGGGTTAAACCTAGGGTTTGATTTTGAAATGTAAAAGATGAGTTTTTCAAATAAATTCTTGAGAAAGGTTGTAGGAGTATGTATATTATAGGGTTGTGTTGAAATGTTAGAATTTCCTTCCTTAAATGTGATTTTGAAAGTAAATGAGGTTTTGTTTAAAAATCAATGATGTTTGATTTATGAAAGAAAATGAAAAGATGTTGGGTTTGAAATGATTAAAAGAATGTATCCGTTGATGATGGGAGTGGAGTTGGATATGTATTATTGCTCCCATTTTAAAAATTATGAGATTATATTTGTTGTTGGAAAATTATCTGTTGAGTAGAAATATCTGTTTTGGATTATTGGTGGAGGATAGCTTTGATTGTTATAGAAATTGCATAAGGATTAGGTGAATTGAAATTAATTATTCATACATTTTGCATTGAGCATTGTTTCATACTTAAACATTGAAAATGTATTGTTTTTAGAAAAATAGATGTATACCTTAGTGAATATGGTTAGCGGGTGTAGTTGTACTTAATTATGTTGGCCTGCGTATCCTTGTGGAAAGTCCAGAAACCCGCGCGATTAGGTGCCAATCCTTCCGGTTAGTACCGGAAAAATAACTTTGGTAGGGCTTGTATAGCCTACTGGCAAACATGTACCTAGATATTCCTAGTGTTTTGTATCCACCGCCCTGTTTTTTGATATAAAAGTATATTTTTCATAAATTGATTCTAATATTGGTATTGCATTGTTTTGAGATGGAAATGCATAGTGTTTGGCAAATGGTATGCATATGCATTCAACTTATAACTTCGTTAAGTTTTATACATTGTGTTAAAGTGTCTCTACTGGGCTTTAGCTCACTTTATATGGAAAATAATTTTTAGGTGCTGATGATATATCTCTACCAATGACATAGCTTGGGAGGACTTGGAGTCAAGAGCTTCTTTTTATTTCTTTTGTGTAATTATTTTGTACAAGCCTTGAGCTTTATTTTATTGAGTTTAACTCACTTTTGTTGTTCCTAAGTATTAACTTAGAAAGATATAACCATTAGCGTATAAACTTATCTATACGTCCTTTTGTTATACTCATTAACAATTGACATATGTTATGGATTCAGGATCTAGAATTTATGAATGTATACACACATATGTCATCTTTTGTACGATTAAGGAGTACCAATGAAATGTTAAATTTATTAGAAGTTATACTTTCTATAGAAAATCATGTTATGAGTTATTGTTATTATTTCGGAGCATTACATGCAATGTATTATTATTTGAAAATAACTATCTTTTATATTATTTTCAAATAATTCTTAATTTGAAAAAGGAACCCTTCACCTAAATCTTTCCATATTTTAAAATACAATTTTAAAAATCTTTGCATATTAGTCTTTGGCAACAATATAATTAAAAGGAATTTGTAAAGTCATTATTAATGGATTAATTTATAATTAATTTTATTTTCAAATTGACTTTTGTAGGTGTAGGTTTTTTTTTCCCCAAATTCAGAATTATTGACAAATAATACAAAAGAAAAAATATTTTCAAATAATAATACATTGTAATTATGACAGTACATGTTATGGAAAAAAAATTATAATAACAACTATCATATCTAATGTGACAGTTTTAGAGAGTTTAAAATTAAATTTTAAATCTATAGAAATCTCATTTTGGACAATCGTTGCAGGAAATAATGATATGTGAACATTTAACGGTATAAAATTTATATTAAAAAAATATCTTAGAAAATAAAAGTAAAAACATTCATCTTTTAGTTTTTAATTTATTTAAAATAATTTTGCCTTCTAAAATATATGTTACATCAAACATGTTGACACAAATTCTTTAAAATATATATATATATAAATGAATAAGTCACACCAAATATGGATTATACTCAACACATGCAAAATGAAATTATTGAAAAAAAATATAGAAATTGTGTAATCCTAAATCTAAAAAAATTACTTTGGCTTATTAATTTTGCACAATTTTGCTATATGTAAACTTAGTCATGATTGGTTTTTAAAATCTGGTAGAATATTTTTTGACCCTTATGTATAATTGAGTTTTGGGTTGTTGCTGCATACTATGCGCAGTAGCAAATGTTGCGCACTGTATTGGGCCCATTCCAAAACCTAATTCGATAATCTAAACTGTTCACATTTTAAAAGATACCGAGTAGAACATATTTATGAAAAATCACATTGATCGGATAACAGTACTCATTTCATCAAATCACGTAAGTGTAATTTGAAATATAAAACTAAATGCAGATGTGATTTGATAAAAGGAGTATCGATATCTGATCAACATGATGTTTTGCACGTATGTTCTACTGGATATCTTCTAAAATGTGAATGATTTAAATTATTGAATTAAGCTTTGAAATGGGCCTGTACGGGGAGCAAATATTCAGGCGAGCCCGTACTCCTTTCTTCCAAGCTCCTGTCTGTCCGATTGACCTGTGAGCACAACGGCGGTGAGCTACCCGGCGGTGTGTGGCCGAAAAACCCCTCCGACGATCAAGTTAGAACACACACACAGGGGATAGGTAGAGAGAAGGGAGAGTATTGAGTGTTTAGTGTATGTCTCATCAAATGTTTTTCTGTCCAGGCATAGGGGGGCGCAGACTCGCTTATATACCTTCTGCGCCCCAAATCTACTCCCATTAGTCTCTCGACACGTGGTACTGCTATCCCATCTGTCAGCACAAATCTTGCTGAACATCACCTAACTGCCAGCCCACACCACTGGGAGCTCGGCAGCCGGGCTGCAGCATCTCGACTGTCAACGGTCGTACTGCGCAGCTAGCCGGAGCGCTCCGCTCGCCAAGCTCAATGACGACCGAGCTAGGTTGCATTCCGGCATAGCCGAGCTCGGGATAAGTCATGCTGGTTAGCTGTCTGCTTTCCTGCCGAGCTAACGCATGAACCGTGGAACCCAATAAGACAGCAGACATCTCGGCCGAACCTTAACTAGACCGGCTTTCGCGCCAACAAGCCCAAGTAGCTCGGTTCCACAACAACTATGCCATTACGGAGCAAAAATCCTTTCTGGATAGGCCCAGGCTGCCACGGCCCAAATGTGTTCGGCCCACAATTTGCCCGGCCATTATCATGGCCCAATCCAAATCATAAATCTCCCTCTCAATTGCCCCTTAATTCCGTCCGCGCAAGCGTGACTGGGATTACCTGTTCTGACCGGGATAACTCCTCCTCGGTTCACAGTCTGCTAGACGGCGACCGGGCTAGTTGACATACCTGTGTTCAAAACTTGCCCGGTCGACGCCTTGACTTGCCATCCTAACTCTTCAGTACTGATGCCGCCGCCATTATGACATGTGGCGCGTACTGGTTGGCCTCGAGCAGCCCAACCATCACGTCCCTTTAATTCAAATTTTTGGCTGTCTCAGTAGCCTATAAACGCACCAAGTCCTCCTTCAATCTCCTCTTACTGCCTTTCCTCCTTCCTCGTCGATCCAGAGCTCCTACCCTTCCATTCTTGCCATTCCAAAGTTCGTGTTCGAAGGAGAAGCTCCTGCCCTTAACTGGTAAGTCCTTCAACTCCTTTTATTGCGGTATTTCTCCTTTTAGGGCACCAAATCCGTAGGTTTTAGGACATACCCCTCCCAAAGCCCTCACTTGCCCTTAGTTTCTTCGCTGTTCTTCAATCTCAGTGATGAACACTTGAAGATCTGGGGCGGACCAGGCTCCAGGCCTTCTTTTGATCCCAAAAAACATTAAGACCGAGTAACTTACAAGTTTGCCAAAACCTTAGTAGAAACCGAGGTAGATAGAGGACTTGGCCGCTCGACCGGGCTAACAACTGGTCTGCTTGAGCTATCGAGCTCCTTGGTTTGCCTTCGCGACCGAGGTGGACTGGCACTCTCCATGGCCGAGCTAAAGTCAAGCTCATTTTGCGCAACCGCGCTTCCACTTACACTTGCCATCCTTTTCCTTGCAGAGTCCAATGGGACCACTGACCAATTACCGAGGCTCTCAAAGACCGAGCAGCCATTAAACACCAGTCTATGCCAAACCACCTCAGCTGAGCTAAACCAGCCGGCTACACATGGGGCGCTTCCACTTCCTTGTTGATACTCCGGCTGTCCTGGCCGCATTCCGGGAAGAGTACGGTATCCCGGCCGACGTCCACCTAGAGCTCGACGAAATTGAGACAACCCCTTGGGGCAAATTAGACCAGTGCCCCTTCACCGTGTTATCCATCATTGAAGGAGGCCTCCGCTTCCCGGTCAACCCACTGATGACCGAATTCTTACGCCGCATCGGGCTAGCACCCACTCAAGTCTCAACCAACACTTACCGAATAATTAACCGAGTCCACGAGTTGAACAACCGGCTAGGAACCAACTTAGGTTTAGCCGAGATACTCCGTCAATACACCCTTGGGCACACGGGCGACGGCCTCGCCTATTACTTAAAAATTCGACTGGGCAAAGAAAAAATAGTGACCGACACCCCAGACAAGGACTTACACGACGATGACTTTTTCTGGGTGTTTGGCAACTATGAAACGGCCGACGTACCGGGCTGGTTTATTAGCAAGAACTTCGGCGAGACATGTAAGCCGTGCTAACTGCTCGGTCAATTTATCTTTCTTCACTATTCTGTACTTCACACTTTTCTTCTTTCCTTTGCAGCGATCCAAGCCTTGCAAGCCAACTACTACTACCCCAACAAAGCAGCCATCAGGATCGTGCTCCGTTACCGCAACCGGGATTGTAACGAGCTCCTCGGCTACACTCCAACATACCGGTATTCAGCTCCGCACCGGAGTAAAGTCACTGACTTTCTCCGCGCTCCATCTCCGCCGCCAGATCCCACGCTGCTAGACGTCCCCTTCATTCGTTTAACCGAAGCAGAAGAAATGGCCAAGAGGAGCCGCATTAAGAACTTGATCACTGCCACCTCATCCGAGATCCCGAGCATTCCAGCCCGCTCTCTGGCTGCCGGTCAATCCAGTGGGACCGTGGTTGCGTTGGCTTCTCCCGCCGCCGGGCAAGCCAGCAGAGACTTCTACCGGGCTGGCAAAAGGCCTCGTGCAGACCCTTTTGCCGAGCTAGTAACTGAGCTTAACACCAAGCAGCCTGCCGTCACTGTCGACCCAACACTGGCATGGAGGCCCTAGCTCAAACACCGGGGCAAGGAGATCCCGGCAACAGCTTCCGTTAAGGGCGACAAAGAGCATCTTCTCGCCTTTGACCTCACCAAGGCCCTTCTCTTACCGAACGACGTGGTCGGCAGCGACCATGTTCCAGACACCCGGTTGGTGAAGTCGTCGGTCAAATCCATGACTAGGGTAAGAATCTCAAACTTGTGCTCAAAATTTCACCAAGTGTTTGTTCGGTTTTTTTTCTGATCAATCTCTCTTCTTGCAGGCCATCCAGAAGCAGCACTTGGTCATGGAGCGCATTCACCGGCTTCGGCAGAAGGCAACTGACTCTGCCAGCCAAGTTCAAAGCCTCCAAGCCGAGCTCGAGGGAGCCCAGTCTTCATTGCAAATGGCGAACTACGACAATCTCGATTGCTCGGCCAGCTTGGCTCTGCCGAGAAGGAGAGAGACGCGCTCCGGGCCGAGCTAGATGCGCTGAAACAATCACGGGAAGAGGATCTGAAGGGTGCAAACAACGCCGGTTTCCTTGAGGCCGAGGAGAGTTACACAAAGCAGGACTGCGCCACCCAAGACATTTTCTTCAAGGCTGGGTGGAAGTCTGCTTGTGAACATCTCGGCCAGGGACCGGGGACCGACGTGTTCGCCACTCCTCCAGCTGCCTCTCTACCGATCTATCTCATGCCCTACACCAACGATGTCTTCGCCGCATTGCAGGCTGAGGCCGAGGAAGAAGGCAACGAGAAAACCGAGGAAAATGCGGAGGAGGAAAATCACACAGTTCAGCCCAGCCAAACGGAGACCGGTGTCCAAGACCCAACACCAACGGTCAACCTGGAGGCAGCCGAGGACGAATTCATTGACCTTTCCCCCCTAGCTTAGTTTTCTTTGTCTTCTTTCTTCCTTTTTGGTTTACACATGTAACCGGGCTATCCGTCCCTCCTCTTGTAATCACTTTTCACATCAATGAAAAAGCTCCGTTTTCTTCAAGTGTTTGCACGTTCTTTATGCTAGATAACATCAGCTGTCAAAATACCTCGGCAAGACTAACCACATAATCTAACTTATCTAACCGGAAAAGACATCACGGTTTCCAGCATAAAGTTGAGTAAATCATCAACTGCGTTAACCGGAGTAAAACATCTCGGTTTTGAATCACAAATTTGAGCAAAACATCAACTCATTCAACCAGAGTTTAACATCTTAGTTGAGAGTCTCAGAGTTGAGCAAAACATCAACTCATTCAACCGGAGTTAACATCTCGGTTGAGAATCTAAAAGTTGAGCAAAACATCAACTCATTCAACCGGAGTAAGACATCACGGTTGAGAATCTCAGTTGATCAGATCATCAGCTCAATGAACCGGAGTAAATCATCTCGGTTTTAATCTCAAAATCAACCGGAGTAAAACATCTCGGTTGAGAATCTAAAAGTTGAGCAAAACATCAACTCAATGAACCGGAGTAAATCATCTCGGTTTTAATCTCAAAATCAACCGGAGTAAACCGTCTCAGTTGAGAATCTCAAAATTGAAAAGCAACAATCAGAATGCTAAAGCAAAGATGAGACACTTCTATATATTGACAAAAAGAATATTACATTCTGAAGTGTAAGCCAAAAAATTCCTTTGCACAAAAAGAAAACAAAAGCTGAAAATAGTACAGTTTGAGGTTGGCCACATTCCATGGCCGGGGTATTCCTCTGCCTTCCAAGTCCTCCAAGTGGTATGCCCCCTTGCCCGCCAGATCGATTATCTTGTAGTGTCCTTCCCAGTTTGCCCCTAGTTTGCCTTCACCTGGCACCAAGGTATTGCCCATGACCTTCCTCAAGACCCAGTCACCTACTTTGAACGGTCTGGGGTGCACCGTTTTGTTGTATTTCCTTGAGAGCTCTTGTTGGTAGGCGGCCACATGGATGAGAGCCTTTTCCCGGCATTCTTCCACGAGGTCTAATTCCAGGGCAATGGCTTCGGCGTTCAGCTCAGGCTCAAAACTTTCACTTCTGAGGGTGGGCATTCCAACTTCCAAAGGTATGACCGCCTCCATGCCATATGCCAAAGCAAAAGGTGTTTCCCCGGTAGATCGCCACGGGGCTGTTTGGTATGCCCAAAGGACGTTGGGGAGTTCCTCGGCCCATTTTCCATTGGCTTTCTCAAGCCTCTTCTTTAACCCATCAAGGATGGTCTTGTTTGATGCTTCGGCTTGACCATTAGACTGTGGGTAAGCCAGGGTAGAGTTGTAGAATTCAATCTTCAAGTCTTCACAAAATCCTCTGAATAGGCAACCATCAAATTGGGTGCCGTTATCAGAGATCAGAATTTTTGGGACGCCAAACTGTGTTACCACATTCTGCCAGACAAACCGCTTGACGTCTTTCTCCTTGATTGTTGCCAAAGGCTCTGCTTCAACCCATTTGGTGAAGTAGTCTGTGGCCGCGATGAAGAACTTCTGGTTGCCTGGTACAGTTGGGAGTGGCCCTACTATATCGAGCCCTCACATCGCAAAGGGCCAAGGGCTAGTGAGGAGAAGAAGTTCTCTGGCCGGTTGGTGAATTTGGTGGGCAAACTTCTGGCACTTCTCACACTTATGAACATACTTCTGCGCGTCGGCTTGCATGCACGGCCACCAGTAGCCTTGCGAAATAGTTCGGTAGGCCAAAGATCTGCCCCCTATGTGACTGCCACAGATGCCTTCGTGAATTTCGTACAGGAAGGCGTCCACGCTGCTCGGGTGCACACACTTTAGGTATGGACCGGTAAAAGACTTCTTGTATAAAGTGCCTGACGGAGAGAGCCAAAACCGCTCTGACTTCACTTGGACTTTATGTGCTTCATTCTTCTCGGCTGGAAGGGCCCGGTCTCTGAGAAAGAGGATAATAGGGTCCATCCATGAAGGACCTAGCTCGACGCAGAGAACTTCTGTCTGCCCGGTTTCCTCAATGCTAGGTCGCGGAAGGAATTCAATCAGGAGAGGGTTGGAAGATGTGTTATCGACCATGGAAGCAAGGCCGGCCAATTCATCTGCTCGGCCGTTTTCTTCTCGGCCAATCTGTTGGACCCTTATTGCCTGGAATCGCTTGATGTGGTCTCTGACCAGAGCCTGGTACTTCATCATTCTGTCATCCTTTGCTTCGTAAACCCCAGAAACTTGGTTAACCATAAGCTGGGAATCATTGTAAACCATTAGCTCGGATGCGTGCATCTGAAGCGCGCTCTTGAGCCCGGCCAAAAGCGCTTCGTACTCAGCCTCGTTTTTTGAGGCAGGGAATCCGAGGGTGATAGAATGTTTGATAGTCAACCCGTTTGGCGAAATCAAAACTACACCTAGCCCGGCACCGTGACGGTTCGAGGCTCCATCAAAAAAAAGTTTCCACATTTCACCAACAAAGAGCTTCCAACAGTCTGAGGGGTCCTGAGAGGCTTGAAGGTTGATGGGATCACGGTTGTTCGGCTGTTCGACTTCAAGTTCTGTGCTGAGCGGTTCCGTTTCAGCCCCCCTCGGCGATTCGGCATCGGACTCAGCAAGTTGATCCGTAATGCCTAAGTCCGTAGGCGAATCGCCGGTTTGCAGTATTATGCTGGCTGCAGGCTCTGTGCTGAGCGGTTCCACTTCTGCCCCCCTTGGTGATGCGGTACCGGACGGAGCAAGTTGGTCGATGATACCCAACTCCGTCATCACATCGCCGGGCTGTGGTATTGTACTAACCGAAGATTCTTCGGCGGGGCGCGCAGGTTCCGCATCGCCGTCATCGCCTAGCTGTGTTATTGCGGTCTGGCCTGCATTCACCTCTTCATCTGCCGCGGCAATATCCACCGGGCATACCGGATGAGTTCCAGGTGAGAATTCAGCAACGAAGTCGGCCAATGTCTGAGCTTTTATGGCAGTTCGTGGCTGGAATTTGACGTCGAATTGTCCCAATTCAACCGCCCACTTGAGGATTCAACTAGAGAAGTCCGCCCGTTCGAACAAAGCTCTAAGGGGGAACTCGGTCAAAATGATGATTGTATGGGCATGGAAGTAGTGCGCCAATTTCCTGGAGGCCATCATCAATGCCAATGCAAGTTTTTCCAGCGGCAAGTATCTTGACTCTGCCGGTAGCAAGGCTTTGCTGACGTAGAAGATAGGGAGATGCTTGATTCCTTCTGACCGGACAAGCACCGCACTGACCGCATGTTGTGAAACGGCTAGATAAAGGTAGAGCTCTTCGCCGGGCTTCGGTGTTACCAACAGTGGCGCTGAAGACAGATACTCCTTGAGCGTGGCCAAAGCCCGGTCACACTCTTCATCCCAAGAGAACTTTGATTTCAAAGCGTGAAAGAAAGGGCGGCAGCGATCTGATGATTGGCTTATGAATCGGTTAAGCGCGGCGGCCATGCCGGCCAGATACTGCACGTCCTTAGCCGAGCTAGGCTGCTTTATCTCTTGTACGGCTCGGATTTGTGTGGGGTCTGCCTCGATGCCTCGGTTTGTGACTAGGAAGCCCAAGAATTTTTCGGATTCCACGCCAAAGGCACACTTAGACGCATTCAAGCGTAGCTTGTGTTGTTTGAGAATGGCGAACATCTCGGCCAAGTCGGACAAGTGGTCTGCTTGATGCCGGCTCTTAACCACCATATCATCAATATAAGCCTCCATTGTCTGACCTAGCAGAGGAGCGAACATCTTGGTCACCATCCTTTGGAAAGTTGCCCATGCGTTCTTCAAACCAAAAGGCATGACTCGGTAGCAGAAAAGTCCCCTCGATGTAGTGAAGGAGGTGATCTCGCGGTTGGGGCCATGCATGGCAATCTGATGATAACTGCGATAGGCATCCAAGAAACTGAGCCTGTTATGTCCAGCCGTTAAGTCCACGAGCTGGTCTATTCTGGGCAGTGGAAAGTTGTCTTTAGGGCAAGCCCGGTTGACGGTCTTATAGTCGACACAAACTCGCCACTTCCCATTCTTCTTTGGTACAACAACTGTGTTTAAAATCCACCGAGGGTAGTGCACTTCCTAAATAGCTCGTGCCTCAAGTAAGTTTTTTACTTCCTCTGCAACTACCTCGGCGTGATACAGCGCCGATCTCCTTGTTCATTGAATGACCGGCTTGGCTCCGGGGAAGACATTTAGGTGATAGCAAATAAAACTCGGATCGAGGCCGGGCATGTCATAAGGCGACCATGCGAAGACTTCGATATTGGCCATCAAAAACTCAACCATCTCGGTCCTTTCTTGTGCAGTAAGGCTTGAGCCGAGCAAGAAGAACCTGTCCGGACTCTTTGTATCAATTCGCACTTCGACCAATTCTTCGACGGCTTTGTCCTCGGCCCTAGTGCCCACATCGTCAAGGACTCATCGGTCTTCCGGTCCCTCTATCATTTGGACGAAGCCTTTGGTAGCTCGGCTCCCGTTGACTGCCACGAAGCATTGCTTCGACATGACTTGATCGCCCCAAATCTCCTCAATTGCCCCCGTAGCCGAGGGGAATCTCATCACCTGATGGAAGGTCGACGCTACGGCTTGCATAGCGTGAAGCCATCCCCTTCCAAGGATCAGGTTATAAGTAGATGGCACCTGCAACACCCAGAACTCCACTTGCTTGACCACGGATCTCGCTTTGACCGGCAGGATAATTTTTCCCAAAGGCCACTCCGGTTGCGAGTTGAAACCAACCAGCAGCGAAATTGTCAGAGCCAAGTCTGTATCTCGGAGTTTGAGCTGCTTGAATGCGTCGTAATACATGATCTCGACCGAGCTTCCCTGGTCGATCAAGATGCCCTTGATATCGAATTCCTTGACGCAGAGAATGACCACCAAGGCATCATTGTGCGGTGTCTGAATGCGCTCTAAGTCCCTTGTAGAGAAACTGATCACGTCCTTCTCTTCGGTCTTCCCCCTTTTGATCGCGGGCTGGACCGACAAAACTTCCCTCATGTGTTCTGCCTTCTTGATCATACCTCGGAGCTCGCATACACGCGCCGGCTCCACTATGCCGTGGATGACATTAATCACTCCTTGAGGGGGCGCCTCCAAGTCACCCGGTGCACGCGGATCAACCGGGGCTTGATTTGCCTTCACGCCCCCGTCAATGTAAAGGTCCAGGTTTCCGGTTGCGACTAGCTCTTCCAAGTGTTGCCTCAAAGGCAAACTGTCCTCTGTCCAGTGGCCGCGCTCCCGGTGAAATACGCAACAGTTCCGCGGATTGAAACCCTTCTGCCCGTCGCCCAACTTAGCAGGAAACCGGACATAATCCTCGTCACGGATTTCACAAAGTATACGATAAATTGGAATCTTAAAAACCGTGGTAATGCCTGTTCTGGCCTTCAACCTTCTGTTTGCATCAGCGATGTCATCCCGGGGGTAATCATCTCGATCATTTCGACGACCCCTATCCCGATTTTTGCGATTTGAGCCACGGTCTGATTCCTCTGCGCGATCATTTGAACGGTTTGCTTCCTATCCGACCGCGTGTACCTTGCCAGCCGACCTCTTGTCTGTTGCTACCGGTGTTGCCTTCGCGGTAGATGCTGCTGCATCATCTTCTACTCGGATGTGCTTATTGATGCGCTGCATTAGCTGGCCCATGGATGTCGGCTGGTGTATTGTAAGCGAGTCCCACAGTCTATGTCCGACTGGGAGACCACGCTTGTACTGCGTGATTGCAAGGTTGACCGGGCAATCCAAGATCTCGTTGAAGGTTTCCCAGTATCTGGAGTTGTATGCCTTGAGCGTGTCGCTCGGCTCCATCTTGACACTGAGAAGGTGGTCAACTTCCTTCGGCGTCTTAGTGTTGGTTTTGAAGCGCGTCACAAAGGCTTCCGCCAACTGATGCCACCTTTCTATGCTCCCCTCCGACAGCCTCTCAAACCATTTCAAGCCCAGCTCGCCCAAGCTTGACAGGAAGATAAGGCACATAAGGGCGTCATTTCGCCTATGTCCAACCATGACCTGTCGGAAGTGGCTAACATGCATATAGGGATCGGTTTTTTCGTCGTAGAGCGTGAACTTTGGCTAGTGGAACCCTGCCGGAAGCGGTGTTGTTTCTATCTCCAGGGAGAAAGGGGTGGCGCTCAGCCTTGCCAAGTCTGTGTCTAGAAGGAGTGGCGCAGCTAGGCGGGGTGGAGGCATTCCGACCTCTTCACTGGTGTGAACCCCATAGGATAGCCGCTAGAAAGCCGGCACCCTATGAGCCTCCCGCCGGCGAGTCCGTTCCTTCAAAACTACCCGCAAATCCTCTGAACGAGCGGAATAAGAATACCTCGACGTCATCGCCGGTCGTGAAGGTTGATAGGTGCTGTCTTGCGCGCTGGACCTCTGTACATGCGCGTCAGAATCTCCAACCTTATAACTTCTGGTGATTGAGATGGACGGAGTATGCCGCTGGCTCTGACTGAATGAAAGGCGAGGTTGGGTGTGTGCACTGTGGTCTCCCACTCCAGCTACACCCTTCCCTTTAACATGCCGCTTGAGATCCTCCATCTTCGCCGCCATTCTCCGGATGACAGCGTCTTGGTCCCTTAGCTTGTGTTCCAGTCGTCTGGCGTGCGATTCTCTCCGCCGCCGGTGATCGTCTGGACTCCGAGAATGACCAAAGCTTCTTCCGCGCTTATCTCGCGCGTCTCTTGAGTTTCCTCCTGGGGATGTCTCCAGGTCCGCCATTGGAGGAATGGCGGGATGTCCTTCTCTCCATCTGCCTAACTCCGGGGTAACTCCGTCGATGGCAGACAACGGAATCTTGTCGTTGTTCGCTATGGACGGCAATCAGATGAGTCTGGAAGATAAGGTTTTGTCTATCAAACTTCCCACAGACGGCGCCAATTGTACGGGGAGCAAATATTCAGGCGAGCCCGTACTCCTTTCTTCCAAACTCCTGTCTGTCCGATCGACCTGCGAGCACAACGGCGGTGAGCTACCCGGCAGTGTGTGGCCGAAAAATCCCTCCAACGATCAAGTTAGAACACACACACAGGGGATAGGTAGAGAGAAGGGAGAGTGTTGAGTGTTTAGTGTATATCTCACCAAATGTTTTTCTGTCCAAGCATGGGAGGGCGCAGACTCGCTTATATACCTTCTGCGCCCCAAATCTACTCACATTAGTCTCTCGACACGTGGTGCTGCTATCCCATCTGTCAGCACAAATCTTGCTGAACATCACCTAACTGCCAGCCCACACCACTGGGAGCTCGGCAGCCGGGCTGCAGCGTCTCAGCTGTCAATGGCCATGCTGCGCAACTAGCCGGAGTGCTCCGCTTGCCAAGCTCAATGACGACCGAGCTAGGTTGCATTCCGGCATAGCCGAGCTCGGGATAAGTCATGCTGGTTAGCTGTCGGCTTTCCTACCGAGCTAACGCATGAACCGTGGAACCCAATGAGGCAGCAAACATCTCGGCCCAACCTTCACTAGACCGGCTTCCGCGCCAACAAGCTCAAGTAGCTCGGTTCCACAGCAACTATGCCATTACCGAGCAAAAATCCTTTCTGGATGGGCCCAGGCTGCCACGGCCCAAATGTGTTCGGCCCACAATTTGCCCGGCCATTATCACGGCCCAATCCAAATCATAAATCTCCCTCTCAGGGCCCAATAAGGAACACAACAGTTGCTACAGGGCATGGTGCGTAATAGCAGCCCCAGTCCCAGTATAACTTGTGGCTAGTAAATAAATTTAAGACATTTAAAAGTATTTATGAATACAGTTATAACCTTTGAAAAAAAATGTAGCAGCATATTATAAAAAAAACAATTAAAACGCTTATTATTAAAAAAATATAGGCAGACATTTTATCTTTATTTATTTTATTTTTTTAAATATGAACAATGATGTATCTTCTTTACATACAGAATCGTCACAAACCCTCCATTATATTTCTGTAAATTTTTTTGGAAATAATCGAAAATATTAACTTTTTTAATAGAGTACTCTGGTTAATAGACAATATTGTAGCAAAGAAGGTACCTCGCTAATAGAAATTTATCAAATGATATATGATTTTGGAGCTAATTTATACTTTAGATTTGCTAATGCCACCCTCTCTCCACCCTACAACCATCACATCCTCCATACTATATCACACTTAGCCATGAATTATGAAGAAAAAATTATGACATAATCAATAGATAATAATACAAATTAACTAACCTTTAATATATGTCTAGCAAAAAGTTTAAAGTTGTTGCGGTGAACTATTGCATCAAGTAATATACTGAGAGATAAGTAAGTTTTATACGGTGTAAAAAAAATGTTCATAATTGACAGTTAGGATTTTGTATAGAGAGAAAATAGATTGGAGATAAAAGATAATGAAGAAAGAATTTTAATCTCTTATTTTAAATTTTTGTAAGAGATAATAGATTTTGACAAATCAAGAAATAGTTCTTTTAACTTTCCTTTTAAAAAGTATAAATCATAAAATATTTAGTATTTTTATAATTATTACATTAATGTCACGCCAATAGATTTTTTTTAATTATTTTTTAATTCAAAAATTCAAAAATTTGGTTGGAAGTTTTGGAATTCCCACAAGGTTCCTCGCCAAAAGTTTACTTTGCTATAATGGCCCTGTTTGGTAGGGCTTATTTCCAGTTTATTTCAGCTTTTAACTTAATTTAAGTTATTTTAATATATTTGATTCACCTTAACAATAAAGTTTATAGTTTTTTATAAGTAAAAAATCAACTTATTCTTTGAGTGGGGGAGGAGAAGCTTAATTTATAAGTCAAAAATCAGCTTAGGTTCACAGTTATAAGTTATAAGCTATTAAAGTATAAATTATAATCACTTTTCTACAGCTCTACCAAACGAGGTCAATATATAGTATAGATATAAATTTTGGAAATTAATATTTTAATTAGTATTTTAACTTTTTATGAAAACATAAAAAATAAAAACGAGAGTTTACTTTTTTTATAATAACATTTTATTTTATTTTATACGATTTTATCCCATCAACCAAAAATAAAAATAAAAATTGGAAGCGTATATACCAACATGACAGTTCTGTTTAACATTTGACTTTCGAATCACTTCTTGTG
>JAXFYN010001324.1:0-34602 GCA_036172215.1 Camellia granthamiana | reverse complement strand
AATGTTCCATCATCATGCTCTTTTATAGATCAAAAATTTTCAATTTTGCAAAAAATAATTCAATATTTTGATTTTTTTCAAAAATGTTTTTTTTTTTTTTTTTGCACAATTTTTTTTACATTTTTTAAATTTGAAAGTTGATATTTTAAAATTTTAAAAATCAAAATAAATATCAAATCATCATATTCTTTTATAGATAATCATAAATGATGAACAATAATTGTTTAAAAGATAATTCCAACTAAATGAGACTTGAAAATCTAAAAAATTTTAATAATCTAGTATAAATTCCTAAATTAAAATTTGTTTAAATGCTTTCGTAAAAAACTCCTTATGATTATATATTTCACTCAGTCAAAACAAAAAGGGTAAACTACCAATAGATCCTAATAGTTGGACTTAATTTTCATCAAGTCTTATCGAAAATAAGTCTTAATAAAATTGTTGCTAAAAATAATTTTTTGTGACAACTTTTTATATATGTCGCTAAAAATTAATAATTAGTGACTTTTTTTGTCATGATTTTTATAAATTGTTACTAAAACTTACAATTAGTGACTTTTTTTATTACAAATTTTTCTTATAGGACCTATTAGACAATAAGTCAACTTGTTAGAACTTACACATAAATACTCCAAACAAAAAAACTCACACGAACAAGAAAAATATTAAAGCAGAATTAATCAAGAAACCAACCACAAGCTCTTGCAAGTAGCAACACATGATTTTGTGTTTAATTTTTATAATTGATTGTACGTAGCGCTAGCAACGGTCAATTCTAAAAATATAAATTATTATCCTCTTATAAATAATTACAACATTAAAAATTTACAAATGATCTCACATACATTTTTTTTCCCCCTCCAAGTCTCAAATAGCATATCATAGTTTGGAAGGGCTTTAATTATGTTGTCACACAAATCCATCAATATGGGCACTTCTGAAGAAGAATGAAGACGGTTACAACTTGACCACCACATAACTAATGATGATGGATCAATTTTCGTGAACAAATGAATAAAAATAAAATAAATGAAAATAACCCAATGCTCGAGACTTCTGCTAAAGTAGATTTGGAAAGGAACAAATGACCAAATTTATTCTGAATATATATATATAAACTGAACTGGCTTAAACCACATGAATTATTGAAATCAGCTATTCATGAAATTCAAAATTGATTGCAGGACTGCAACAGCTCTGTTACAGCAACGTCTCACAATTTATTCAAGGAGACTCCTCAACTTTGCTTTTTCTAATATTCTTCTTTATATCAGTTATTGTTAAGTTCGATTTTGGTTGATCCCCAACAAATGCATAGAGTACAACTCCGAAGCTACTCGTACATAGAGAATTTTTTGGCACGGGCTCGGGTTTTGAATTGGATACAAGGGAGTTATACGCACATGTGGATTAAAGCGACCCCGGTCTTTTTCCCATTTGGTTGTTGTATCCGGACTTAGGTTCCGTGAATCCTGTTACTATATACTTGTTGTTGTCGTCCTTTAATTCCTTATTTTTGAGTTAAAAGATGTATTGGGCAGGTTTGTTACAAGTTAAGAGTGTTTGGGAGTAAAGGGTTGCTGCCCAGAATTTTAGTCCTTCGCTCGAGCGAGCAGTTTGTCGCTCGAGCGAGCTCTTTATTTTTGGTCCTTCGCTCGAGCCAGGGTTTCTTCGCTCGAGCAAGCGACTGCGTCTGGGTATTAGACCTGAGAGCTGTCTTTCTTGGCTCGATCGAGCTTTCCTTCGCTCGAGCGAGCATGGTGTATGTTTTCGAGTTCTTCGCTCGAGCGAGCCTTCTGTTGCTCGAGCGTGCTTCTGGTTGCAGACCTGAAGCTGTGCATTCTTAGCTCAAGCGAGACTTTTTTCGCTCGAGCGAGTTTTTTCTTGTGTCTGGTCGCTCGAGCGACCAATCCTTCGCTCGAGCGAGCCTGTTTTATATAAATACGCAGCAGCGATTTTAAACATCTTTTTCAGCCTTTTTTGTTTTAAAAACCCTAGATCCGTGTTCTCTCTCCCTCCACTCACCTTCTCTCTTAGGTTTCATCTCCTTTTAGTGTGTTTCTACCCTAAGCTCTTTGTATAAAAGATAGAGGGTGACTTGGGCTTTGTTTTAATCTGAGAGTTTGGCGGTTTGGAGCACTTTGGATTTTGGGTCATCATCTCCATTTGGGTTCTTCACTTCGAGGTAGGGATACCCTACTCCATATTATAGGTTTTGTCCTAAGTTTTGGTCATTTTGATATGTTGGTGTCGTTTGGTAATTTTTAGGGTTTGATTTATAATTTGAGAAAAAGGGAAATTTTTATATATTAAAATTCATGTGTTTGGAAGTCATGAAAAATGACATTGATAGTATTAAATTGAGAAAATTGAACCTTAGGGTTAATTTTGAGGAAAGGGGGGAAAAGCCCTAATTGTTGTAATAAATTAATTTGCATAATTAATTTAGAGAAAAATGTGAAATTAAGTTTAATTCTTGAAATTGGGGAATTATGAGATTAAATGGTGTAGTTGGATAGTTTAATCACTCACCCATGAAAATGTTGAGTTTATATTTGTTGATACATTTATTTCCTGTTTAGAAATAACTGTTTTGGGCTATCAGTGGAGGATAGTCGTGATTGTTGTAGACAATGCATGCTGATTAGGGAAAACTAAAACTAATCACATTGAATGAGTCATTGAATATGACAGTTGAATTAATACAGCAAATACTTGTATTGATTGTATGTTGTTTGGGAGGAGATAGGGGATGTACTCCATGGTTTGAGGGAAGATAGGGGATGGACTCTCAAACCTGTTTAGGAGGAGAAAGGGGATGGACTCCACTAGTACAGCAAATGTGTGTACTTATTGATTCTTGGAAGTGTTTTAGTACAGCAAATATGTGTACTTATTGACTTATGGAAGTGCTTTAGTATGAGCCTTAGTCTCATTTGAATTATTGATATTGGAAGTAATGTTGATATGAGATGTAGTCTCATTTTATAGTTTGGTCAGGTTCTGAGCCATGTTTGTATAATTGGAAAGTTGAATAATAACGTAAAGTGAAACATGTCATGGACATTATTGTCATGAAACTGTATAGTGATATAATGAATTTAATAGTGTTAACCATCTATCGAATGCTATTGCTTTAGTCAATTCTTATATTTGGTTTAGTATATTTCTGCTGGGCTGTGGTTGACCCTATACGGGAACATCATTTTCAGGTCCAGGTGATATGCTACTTCCAAGGACTTAGCTTGGAAGGATTTGGATTTGAAGACTTGTTTTAGTTAGTTATTATTTGATATTACATGTAAACTCAAACCAAGGGCTTAATTTGTAGTTGAGTTAGTACTCACATTTTGTGTCCAAGTGTTGGCTTGGAAAGCTGTAAGCTCGTAGGGTATTTACTTTTGATGTTACATGTGATGTTTTTCAATAAGAATACTCTGATGAATGGAATAATGTTTTGTTTTTCTTATATCAATGCATGTCAATATTGTGTATGTTGTGGGTTTATTTTGAGGGCGTTACAACTTGGTATCAGAGCCAGAGTCAGGGTAGAGGCCAGCCGCTCTCTTGTTATCAGTGTGGTCAGGCAGGGCACCTAAAGAGGTTTTGCCCGCAGTTGAGTGGCATATCTAGTGCATCTAGTTTGAGGCAGACTCAGAGTCATCAGCCAGCTCAGTCAGTTCAGGCCTCGAAGGCCAATCAGGGGGCTTCATCATCCCAATCTGTGCAGCAGTCTTATGCTCCTAGGGGTGAGCAGGTTGATCAGAGACCGTCTGGGCGCGTGTATGCTGTTACCGCGCAGGATCTTGTACCGGCTCCATCTGTCGTGAGAGGTACCTTCTTGTTTTGCAACTCGGTTACTAGTGTATTGATTGATACGGGTGCATCTCATTCTTTTATCTCTGCTGCATTTGCATCTGTTTTGGGGTTGAAGTTGGCGCAGTTAGCATCTCCTATTTGTGTTATATCACCTATTGGGGGTGAATTGATTTTGAGACAAGGATGTCGGGGTTGTGATATAGAGGTCGTCGACCGCCGACTTCCATTTCCTTTTGTGGTTATGCTTATGTCGAGTTTTGATGTTATTTTGGGTATGGACTGGTTATCGTCATACCAAGCTGTTATTGACTGCTACCGCCAGAGAGTCACAGTTTGTACCTTGAGCAGGGAGTGTTTTCATTTTCTGGGGGATCGGGTTGGTAGTGTGTTGCCACCGGTGTATGATCCGCGAAGGCGGAACGAGCTTAGTGGTCTACTTGCTAGCTTTATGAGTAGTGAGTGTGATGAGACCCAGACCGTATTACCGAGAGTGGTTTGTGAGTACTCGGACGTCTTTCCCGAGGATCTTGTCAGTTTGCCTCCCAATCGAGAGATCGAGTTCTTTATTGATCTAGTGCCCGGCACGGCGCCAATTTCTATGGCACCTTACCGTTTTTCCCCAGCCGAGTTGAGCGAGTTGAAGATTCAACTCCAGGAGTTGCTAGATAAGGGCTTCATTCGCCCTAGTGTTTCACCGTGGGGAGCACCGGCCCTCTTTGCTAAAAAGAAAGATGGTGCCTTGAGACTTTGCATTGATTACTGGAAGTTGAATCGGGCTACTGTCAAGAATAAGTACCCTATGCCCCGTATAGATGATTTGTTTGACCAGTTGAAGGGTTCCCGTTGTTTCTCTAAGATAGACTTGAGATCGGGTTACCACTAGTTGAGAGTCAGGGAGGAGGATATTCCGAAGACGGCATTCTATATGCGGTATGGCCACTATGAGTTTCTGGTGATGCCATTTGGGCTCACCAATGCACCGGCAGTCTTTATGGACTTAATGAACCGGATATTTTGGAAATTCTTAGATCGTTTTGTAGTCGTCTTCGTGGACGACATTCTGATTTATTCACCTTCTGAGGAGGAGCACGAGGAACACTTGAGAGTGGTGCTCGAGTTGCTTAGAGTCCATAAGCTTTATGCTAAGTTTGGGAAGTGTGAGTTCTGGCTAGGGGAAGTCAAGTTCTTAGGCCATGTGGTTTCTGGGGAAGGGGTGTCTGTTGATACATCCAATATTGAGGAAGTGCAAGATTGGGCACAGCCTAAGAGTGTGTTTGAGATCCGCAATTTTCTGGGATTAGCTGGGTACTACCGACGGTTTGTGAAGGATTTCTCCAGGTTAGCGTCGCCGTTGACTAGACTGACTCGGAAGGGAGTCAAATTTGTATGAAGTGAGACTTGTGAAAAGTCGTTCCAAGAGCTGAAGGTTAGATTGACCACCGCTCCGGTCTTGATTATTCCGGAGAGAGGGTTGGGTTATGCAGTCTATTGTGTTGCCTCACGAGAGGGTTTGGGTTGTGTGTTGATGCAAAAGGGGAAAATGGTAGCCTATGGCTCGCGTCAGTTGAAAATACACGAGAAGAATTACCCTACACATGACCTAGAGTTAGCAGCTGTGATCTTTGCCTTGAAAATTTGGAGGCATTATCTTTATGGTGAGCGGTTCGAGGTATTCTCGGATCATAAGAGTCTGAAATATTTGTTTACACAGAAAGACTTGAACTTGAGGCAGAGGAGGTGGATGGAGTTCATTGAGGATTATGACTTCGAGTTGCATTATCAACCGGGGAAGGCCAATGTGGTGGCCGATGCCCTTAGCAGGAAATCTGTTGGTGACATAGCTAGTATAGCCATCCGGGAATAGGGGATGTTAGGTGCACTTGGGGAGTTTGATTTGCTTTTGGGCGAATCCGTTGAGGCTGTAGCCTTGTTTTCTGTTGTTGCGCAACCTACACTTGTGACTCGAGTGTTAGAGGCACAGAGAGGTGACCTTGAAGTGGAATCCCTCTGAGAGAAGATCTCCAGTGGGAAGGTTGAGAAGGGTTTGACGGTGTATCCCGACTTGAGTGTGAGATATCGAGACCGTTTGTTTGTGCCGGAGTCTTGCCGAGAGGAGGTACTCCGAGAGTTTCATCATTCACGCCTTATGGTGCATCCGGGAGGCACTAAGATGTATCGGGATTTGGGTCGCCAGTTTTGGTGGTGGGGTATGAAGAGAGATGTGGCAGCTTTCGTGTCTAAGTGTCTTACTTGTCAGCAAGTGAAGGCCGAGCATCAGAGGCCAGCGGGTTCGTTGCAACCCTTGCCTATTGCCGAGTGGAAGTGGGAGCATGTCACTATGGACTTCGTTGTAGGTCTTCCGAGGACTCAGCGGGGGTAGTGATGCTATTTGGGTGATTGTAGATCGGTTAACTAAGTCGGCGCACTTCATTCCTATGCGCGTGAGAGATTCGGTAGATCATCTTGCCGACTTGTATATTCGGGACATAGTGAGATTGCACGGGGGTCCCAGTGACGATCGTCTCAGATAGAGATCCTCGTTTTACTGCCAGGTTGTGGCAGAGTTTGCAGAGTGCCTTGGGCACTAAGTTGACCTTTAGCACGGCTTATCATCCTCAGACTGACGGGCAGTCCGAGCGTACTATTCAGATCCTTGAGGATATGCTTTGGGGTTGTGTTCTTGACTTTAGTGGGTCGTGGGAGAGGCACTTGCCTTTGGTGGAGTTTGCCTACAACAACAGTTTCCAGTCTAGTATCGGTATGGCACCATTTGAGGCCTTGTATGGCCGACCGTGTAGGTCTCCAGTTTGTTGGGCCGAGGTGGGTGATGCACCTTTGTTGGGTCCGGAGTTGGTGAGGGAAACGACGGATAAAGTTGAGCTTATCCGTAGGAGGCTTGTTACAGCCCAGAGTCGTCAGAAATCTTATGCTGACCGTAGGAGGAGACCTTTGGTATTTGAGGTGAGTGATCATGTCTTTCTGAAGATATCACCTAGGCGGGGATTGATGAGGTTTGGGAAGAGTGGGAAGTTGTCTCCTCGGTTTATTGGCCCTTTTGAGATCCTTGAGAGGATTGGCGAGGCTGCCTATCGTTTAGCTTTGCCACCACAGTTGTCCGGAGTTCATGACGTGTTTCATGTGAGTATGCTTCGGAAGTATGAGCCGGATCCATCGCATGTGTTGGATTGGACCGACTTAGGGGTTGACGAGGATGCCTCGTATGAGGAGAGGCCGGTTTGGGTCTTGGATAGGCGAGATCAAGTCTTGCGATGCAAGACCATTTCCTTGGTAAAAGTTCTGTGGAAACATCACGGAGTGGAGGAAGCCACTTGGGAACGTGAGTTGGAAGTCCGTGAGAAATATCCGGACTTATTTGTTGATGTGTAATTATGTATTGAGATTTTGTCATATTTTTTTTAACTTTAAGAGCATTATATATGTCTTGAGTTGTAAAACATTGAGAATGTTTTGGTTTAATGGAAGAATCTTGAAACTTGCCTAGAATTGGAAGTTTGTTATAACATTGCATATGTTTAATATGTTATAGAAATGGAGTTATATCATGAAATTAAATATGATATGGAAATGGGAATCATGTATATTGAAAACTGCTGAAATTGAAAGGAAATTGCATAATGATAGTGCAAGTTGAAATATATGTTGTTTTACATATTGTGAAATGCCTCTTGGTAAGAGATGGAATGACTAGTTATGGGTCAAGTTATTGAATATTGAAATGTTATATTGTTAGAAATTGAGAAAAACCTGTTTTTGAAATCTTGCACTTAATTTCAGGGACGAAATTCCTTAAGGGGGGGGAAGTTATAGAGACCCCGGTCTTTTTCCCATTTGGTTGTTGTATCCAGACTTAGGTTTCGGGGATCCTGTTACTATATACTTCTTGTTGTCGTCCTTTAATTCCTTATTTTTGAGTTATAGGATGTATTGGGCAGGTTTGTTACAAGTTGGGAGTGTTTGGGAGCAAAGGGTTGCTGCCCAGAATTTTAGTCCTTCGCTCGAGCGAGCAGTTTGTCGCTCGAGCGAACTCTTTATTTTTGGTCCTTTGCTCGAGCCAAGGTTTCTTCGCTCGAAGCGAGCGACTGCGTCTGGATATTAGACCTGAGAGCTGTCTTTCTTGGCTCAATCGAGCTTTCCTTCGCTCGAGCGAGCATGGTGTATGTTTTCGAGTTCTTCGCACGAGCGAGCCTTCTGTCGCTCGAGCGTGCTTCTGGTTGCAGACCTGAAGCTGTGCATTCTTGGCTTGAGCGAGACTTTCTTCGCTCGAGCGAGTTTTTTCTTGTGTCTGGTCGCTCGAGCGACCAATCCTTCGCTCGAGCGAGCCTGTTTTATATAAATACGCAGCAGCGGTTTTAAACATCTTTTTCAGCCTCTTTTGTTTTAAAAACCCTAGGTCCGTGTTCTCTCTCCCTCCACTCACCTTCTCTCTTAGGTTTCATCTCCTTTTAGTGTGTTTCTACCCTAAGCTCTTTGTATAAAAGATAGAGGGTGACTTGGGCTTTGTTTTAATCTGAGAGTTTGGCGGTTTGGAGCACTTTGGATTTTGGGTCATCATCTCCATTTGGGTTCTTCACTTCGAGGTAGGGATACCCTACTCCATATTATAGGTTTTGTCCTAAGTTTTGGTCATTTTGATATGTTAGTGTCGTTTGGTAATTTTTAGGGTTTGATTTATAATTTGAGAAAAAGGGGAATTTTTATATATTAAAATTCATGAGTTTGGAAGTCATGAAAAATGACATTGATAGTATTAAATTGAGAAAATTGAACCTTAGGGTTAATTTTGAGGAAGGGGGGAAAAAAGCCCTAATTGTTGTAATAAATCAATTTGCATAATTAATTTAGAGAAAAATGTGGAATTAAGTTTAATTCTTGAAGTTGGGGAATTATGAGATTAAATAGTGTAGTTGGATAGTTTAATCACTCACCCATGAAAATGTTGAGTTTATATTTGTTGATACCTTTATTTCCTGTTTAGAAATAACTGTTTTGGGCTATCGGTAGAGGATAGTCGTGATTGTTGTAGACAATGCATGCTGATTAGGGAAAACTAAAACTAATCACATTGAATGAGTCATTGAATATGACAGTTGAATTAATACAGCAAATACGTGTATTGATTGTATGTTGTTTGGGAGGAGATAGGGGATGTACTCCATGGTTTGAGGGAAGATAGGGAATGGACTCTCAAACCTGTTTAGAATGAGAAAGGGGATGGACTCCACTAGTACAGCAAATGTGTGTACTTATTGATTCTTCGAAGTGTTTAGTACAGCAAATATGTGTACTTATTGACTTATGGAAGTGCTTTAGTATGAGCCTTAGTCTCATTTGAATTATTGATATTGGAAGTAATGTTAATGTAAGATGTAGTCTCATTTTATAGTTTGGCCAGGTTCTGAGCCATGTTTGTATAATTGGAAAATTGAATAATAACGTAAAGTGACACATGTCATGGACATTATTGTCATGAAACTGTAGAGTGATATAATGAATTTAATAGTGTTAACCATCTATCGAATGTTATTGCTTTAATCAATTCTTATATTTGGTTTAGTATATTTCTGCTGGGCTGTGACTTACCCTATACGGGAACATCATTTTCAGGTTCAGGTGATATGCTACCTCCAAGGACTTAGCTTGGAAGGATTTGGATTTGAAGACTTGTTTTAGTTAGTTATTATTTGATATTACATGTAAACTCAAGCCAAGGGCTTAATTTGTAGTTGAGTTAGTACTCACATTTTGTGTCCAAGTGTTGGCTTGGAAAGCTGTAAGCCCGTAGGGCATTTACTTTCGATGTTACATGTGATGTTTTTCAATAAGAATACTCTAATGAATGGAATAATGTTTTGTTTTTCTTATATCAATGTATGTCAATATTGTGTATGTTGTGGGTTTATTTTGAGGGCCTTACATGGATCCATTTGCCAATGACAACCCAAATTTAAAACCAAGGACTCTGGAAACGCCAACAAAACCAAGTAGTTGTGTTGCGTAGGCAGTCTGGACAACGGAAATCGGTACAACCAGGTACGACAACTACTGTGATCTCTAAATTAACAGTCAGTTACAATCAAAATACTGAAAGTGACTTTACAATACCTCTATGAAAGTTCTAGAAACAAGAAGATGCTGTTTTTCAGGAGAAAAAAAAGAAAAAGAAAAAGAAAACAACACCTTTAAACTAGGGAAAACGCCAACAGTAGCATAAGAACGCCCCTCCACTGAAATTTCTTCACCAACATTAGAACATCTGCTCCATACGATTCTGCTAGAGAAGAAAAAAGAAAAAAAGAGAGAATTGTCAGCAGGCAGATTATAACTAAAGCTATACAAGTCCTCAACCACAAATACCATTTAAATGCAAACTTTCAAGGTTAACAGAAATAGGAAAGACAAAACTCCACACTTTTCGTGCTGACTAGAAGTTCAAACTTGTACATAAATTTGACGTTACATGCTACAATGACTTGTAAAGGAAAACAAAGATGAGAAAAAGGTTTATAAATTCAAAAACATGTATAAATTTGATGTTGCCTAGCCACAATTACTTGCAAAGGAAAAAGAGATGAGAGAAAGGTATCAAATTTTAAGAAACATGTATAAATTTGATATTACATGCCACAATGACTGGTAAAGAATAATTAATGAAATTTTCGTGACCCGATTGAATAGGATTGATTAATTTATCACACAATTATAAATAGCAAGCATAAAGTAAAGCAATCACACACGCAACAAAACGTGGAAACCCCAACAGTAAAAACCACGGGAACATAGCCAAATCCATGTGCCTTAGGTGTTGAATCCACGAGCTTGCAGGTGTACTTCTTGTACTAACCGAATCCATGATCTCTTTCAATCGATGATTGAGTATGGTGGGCTTTTGTAGAGAGAAAAATGGGTGAGGTGGATTTTGGTAGAAAGAGATGTGATAGGGTGGTAATGGTGGTGGGGATGGTGGGTGGCAGCAGGAGGTGATGGCAGGTTGATAATGGAAGAGAAAAAATGTGAAGAAAGAAAAACATAATGTATGGGGTTCTAAAGATCATTTTGCGACTGTAAATTGATATAAAAATAAAATAAAAAATCTATGAGTTTCCATTAATATGCATTAACCATGCCAAAAGAACAACAATGATAAAATCGCAAATTATTATCCCCATGCAAAACAAAACATATCACAAGTCTGGCTTCCTACAAATGAAACAAGATATTGTTTAAATGAAGATTAGACAAAAATAGAAAAACAAGAAAGAATGAGAAAGGTAAAGATCTGTTCAAAAGGGAAAATACATGAAAAATGGGAGGAAAAAAAGAATGAAAGGAAAAGACTACAACTCTACATTGCAACACAAGCGAACGGAAAAACAAAGCTAAGATGGCATACCGCAATGTTCCTTTATGAGGGTTCCAGCCTATGTCACATGGACTATTCTACATGTATAAAGTACCGACATTGAACACTCGACACCTAGATAAGGGCATGACATATATGTTCAACATGTATAAATATTTACATAGCAAGCATATTTAGTAATTCAAATTCACCATGAAAACCTATCAATAAAACCCGATATTATGCATGAAATGCTCTATGAAACCTTGTGAACACCATTTTAACCTAAAAATTAAAATAGGTATATTAAGAAATCCTTGGTCATGGGAATTAGATGAATTGGCCATGTAGACACATACCTACACTCGACACCGGTACCCGACCATATAATATAGGTTCCAGCCTTGGAAATCATCAACCCATGAATGCAAGGGAGTTGTTACCTCAGCCGCACAAAATATAATAGTATCATCTGCATAAAGTGAGACCAGTAAAGATCCATCAGGTTGTTGTAAGATTTCTGAATAGCTTTCTGTATCTCATATGTTCAATGTGTATCAGTTACAATCAAACCTCAGAATGTATATAGCCCTAACTCCTAAACCAAAAAGAAAATACAAATACAATACTATCATGACTCTAATACAATCATACCTCTAATAGGACTCTAAATTTAATTTGTAAGACTAAGACTCACAATATATTCTCACACCCCCGTTCAAACTCAAGGTGTTTTAGCAGAAAACACGGAGAGTTTGCTAAGAAGAAACTGAAACCGAGCAGTAGTGTGAGTCTTGGTATAGAAGTCCGCAAGTTGCAAAGCTTAAGGGATGAAAAGAAGCGAAATAGAGGCAGACTGCAGATGTTGGCGAACAAAGTGACAATCAATCTCAATGTGTTTTGTCCACTCATGGAAGACAGTATTGTGGGCAATCTGAACAACACTGCGGTTGTCACAATAGAGAGAGGTCGGAGAAGACTGAGAGACACCCAAATCAGACAAAAGACAACGAAGCCAAACAATCTCAGCAGTGGCATGAGCCATAGCATGATACTCAACTTCGGTAGTAGAGTGAGCAACGACTGATTGTTTCTTACTTTTCCAAGAGATCAAGGAATCGCCAAGAAATATACAGAAACCAGACGTAGACTTGCGATCAGTAACATCACCAGCCCAATCAGAGTCAGCATAGGCCACCAAGTCCAAAGAGGAAGTAGAGGATAATAGTAAGCCTTGAAATATGGTACCCCGGAGATAGCGAAGAATACGAACCAAAGCAACCCAATGGTTAGAGCGAGAAGCAGAAACGAACTGACTAACCACATGAACAGTATAAGCAAGATCAGGGCGAAGTGACCGTCAGATAAACTAAACAACCCACAAGCTCGTGATATAAAGTAGGATCATCCAGAGGGACACCATCAATAGAATTAAGCTTCACATTAAGCTCAATAGGTGTATCAGAAATCTTAGTATCAGTAAGACCAACACGATGAATGACTTCATTAGCATACTTAGCCTGAGATAGAAAATAGCCCTTTGGAGAAGAAGCAACCTCAATACCAAGAAAATACCGTAATGGACCCAGATCTTTCATTTCGAAGGTGCGGAACAGATGCTGCTTGACCTCAGAGATAGCAGAAGAGTCAGAGCCAGTGATGATCATATCGTCCACATAGAGTAAGAGAGCAACAAAACCAATCGATGTATGTCTCAGAAATAAAGCAGAGTCGGAAGCAGTACAATGAAACCCAAGCTCGGTAACAGCAGTCTGAAAGCGATCATACCAAGTACAAAGAGACTGCTTCAGACCATACAGAGCACACCGAAGACGACAAACTTGGCTAGAGGAATGGGGAAGACCAGGAGGAGGACGCATGTAAACCTCCTCAGTGAGATGACCATTAAGAAAAGCATTCTTAACATCTATCTGATAGAGAGGCCAAGAATGAATAGCAGCGATAGAGATCAAAGTACGGACAGTAGTCATCTTGGCAACAAGAGCAAATGTTTCCTCATAACCAATACCATACTCCTGAGAGAAACCTTTGGCAACCAGACGAGCTTTATAGCGCTCAAGAGACCCATCAGAATGAGTCTTGACTTTGTAGACCCATTTGCAACCAACCAAGTTCTTACCATCAGGCAAAGGAACCAACTCCCAAGTACTAGTTTTCTGTAGAGCAGACAACTCATCTTCCATGGCGTGAACCCAATGAGGGTCCTGACATGCCTCTTTGTAAGACTGAGGTTCTGAAAAATAGTGAATAGTAGACAAAAAAGTACGATAAGAAGCAGAAAAACATGTATTAGACCAATCTAACCTGTTTGGAGGATGACGCGCTCGAGCAGGATATCGGTGCACAACAAGATTAGAGTCGGCAGCAGCAGCAGCAAGATCAGCAGTAGGGGTAGAGACAACCGGTGGAGGGGGAGCCTTGCAACGAGAATAAACTAACAACGAAGAAGGAGAACAAACTGAAAGAGGAGAAGCAACCAGAGGTGAAGCAGGAGGAGAAGATGAAACAAGCTCAGGAGGAACTGTGGAGATGTACTCATCAGACGGTACCTCAGAAGGAAATGGATCAATGTGAACCAAATCTTCTTTGGAAATTGGAGCAGTGACAAGAGGAAGCTGAAAGTAAGGCAGACGTTCGAGAAAAGAAACATGACTGGAGACATAAAGACGACGGGAAACAGGGTCGTAACACCGATAGCCTTTCTGAGTAGGACTATAACCCAAAAAGACACAGAGGACAGATCGCACACTAAGTTTGGTCCTATCTTTGTAGGGAAGAATGACAAAACAGGTAGACCCAAACACACGAAGGAGGGAGTAGTTAGGAAGTTGGGAGAACAAAGCCTCATAAGGAGACCGACCAGAAAGAATGGGAGTAGGCATGCGATTGAGAAAAAAAACAGCAGTAAGAACTGTCTCCCCCCAGAATAGAGCCGGAACTAAAGCAGAGAGAAGAAGAGACCTAGCTGTCTCAAGGAGATGACGGTGTTTACGCTCGGCGCGACCACTTTGGGTAGGTGTATCTGTACAGAAAGTTTGGTGAATGGTACCCAAATTGGCCAAATACTCACAAAACTCAGTTTTAAAATATTCCCACCCAAGTCAGACCGTAACACTTTAATGGTAGACCCAAACTATGTAGTAATCATAGACTGAAAGGTACGGTATATCTAATAGAAATCGGACTTATGAGTCATAAGATAAACCCAAGTGTAACGGGTGCAGTCATCAACAAATGACACATAGTATGCAGAACCCCCTTTGGTGAGAACAGGAGAAGGGCCCCAAACATCAGTATGAACTAAAGAAAATGGTGTATCAGATATAGAAGTGCTTTTATGAAAAGGTAAGGCTGTCATCTTTGCGAGTTTACACCCTTGACATTCAATAAGTTCACTAGGAGAAACTTTTCCCAAGATACCTGATTGAGCCAAAGATCGTAAACGGTCAGCAGACAAATGCCCTAATCTAGAATGCCACAAGTAGAAAGGACTGGATAGAGAATCTAACTGAAAAGAGGAAAAGGTAGTCGGAGAAGTTGTCAAAGGCAGATGCAAGCTCTCTACCACATAGAGGTCCCCAACTCTACGACCAATCCCAATCTGCTGTTTAGACATCCGATCCTGTATAGAACAGATAGAAGAGGAAAAGATAACATCAAAACCAGAGACATCAAGCTGACTGATAGATAATAAACTAACAGATAATTGAGGAACATAAAGAACAGATGGAATAGAGACAACAGACATAGCAGACGGTAGGACAGACCCAACAGATATAACAGACATACTAGACTCATTAGCAGCATTAACAGTAATAGGAAAAGAAAAAATAGGAGAAGTGCAATTTTGAAGTAAGGATAGATGGGGAGTCATATGATGAGAGGCACCAGAGTCAAAAAGCCAGACAGACGAAGAAATACCTAAAGAAGACCCAAGCAACCTGAATGAAAAGAGGAAACAACGGAGGCAGGTGGAGATGGCTGGGAGAGAGACAATATATGCCAAAGTTGATTATTCTGAGCAGTCAAGGAAGCCAAGTCAGGATCAAGAGCCGGAGCAAATGTAGTAGAACCGGCGGGAGACCGAACAGTACTCAGAGGAAGAGCGCAGAACTTGATCGAAAATTGCTGAGAAGACAAGGTAGACACAGGCAAAGCAGACAAACATCCTTTCTTGGGACAGTGACACTTCCAATGGCCCTTCTGATGGCAAAAGGCATACTCATCAAAAGCCAGAGACATCGTAACAACCAGAAAACTAAGGGGTTTCCAATGCAATCAAACAAAGTAACCAAACCAAGGGTTCAAGTGTAATAATCAAAATGCGAGGGGTCAAAATATATTCATTTTTTTTTTTTAAACGCCAAATAGCAGGGCTTAAAACACGATCTCTCACACACACACAAACAAATAGAGCAGCAAGACAAACCAGTTGATCGAATCAGCCCAACGAACCACGAGGTGTGGTCGATTAGCAGAACTAGAGAGAACCAGAGAGGGAGATAGATCGTGAATCAATCGCGATGCTGAAGCAGACTGAGAGAAGCGACGGCGTGAGAGGCGACGGTTGAGAGAGGCGACGATGACTGAGAGAGGCGATGGCTGAAGCGACGACGACGGTAGCTGAGAGAGGCGACGATGCTAGGGTTCGCGAAGACTGATCGCGACCTTAGGTTTTCGAACACGGCTCTGATACCATGTAAGATTTCTGAATAGCTTTCTGTATCTCATATATTCAATGTGTATCAATTACAATCAGACCTCAGAATATATATAGCCCTAACTCCTAAACCAAAAAAGAAATACAAATACAATACTATCATGACTCTAATACAATCATACCTCTAATAGGACTCTAAGTTTAATTTGTAAGACTAAGACTCACAATATATTCTCACAGTTGTCCCATGTCAAAGCATACAAGGAAGCCCCTACACCTTTTTCTCAATCATTCTGTTGAAAACTTCCGTATCTAAGATGAAAGGCAGAGGAGACAAAAGGATCTCCCAAATGCAATCCCCTAGACGTATAAAAACAAGCCAGTTGGAGAGCCATTAACTAAGACTAATAACCTAACTATGTCGAGATACAACACCGAATCCAGCCTCTCTACTAATCACCAAACCCCAACATACACCAGTCTTGATACTAGAATTGTCCTTTTATAACCACCAACACTACAACCAAAATCTACCTTTCTAAGACTTAGACACCACCATAAGCAACACAACTTTTAGACAAGTAGCAAGAACTTTTGTCAAAAGTTTGTATCCCTTCCAATCATGCTCAAAGGACTAAAGTCTCTAATATCCTCTCCCCTCCTCTTCTTGCAAATTGAGGAAGAAGGCATTAAAAGTCTCTATTTTCTGTCATTTGGATGGTTAAAAAAAGTAAGCAATATTTTTTAAGTAAAATATTTTTCATCAAAGGACAAAAAACAAATTACATATTAGAAACCCGTAAGTCATTTTGTATATCTCACTCTATGTTTTGAAAACCCCAAAATGGTGAAGGTTGCTCTTGCTCAACCCTTCGAAAGACCCGAAAAGAGTGAGGGCGGGAGAGATGGCAAAACATTGAATCGTTGTTTCATTAGCTCTTGTTTGAGGAGTCATCGGCCAATCACCAATGATTGTTTTCCGACTACATCGCGCTTCATCGTGTTTTCTATGGATCTAGGGTTCATATTCTATCTCACTATTTTATTTTGTTTGAAGAAAATACAGAGCATATGGTCATGAATCGTGAGATTGCTTAATCTCATATTCACTATTTTATCTCACTATGCCCTCTTACTTGAGATTTTTTTCATTTAAAAATTAGTAGTTTATATTCAGAGTAGACTCAATGAGCCTTTGTTAAGAGTCAATAACGATAAATTAAAATTAAATTTTGAAATACACATTTTATATTTCCTCTATTTCAATTTATTTGTCTATTTTACAGAATGTAACTTATCAAGAAAATATGCAACCATCACATTTTAAATTTTGAAATGAATTTACCTGCAGTACAATACCCTTCTACTTGAATTTTGAAATGTGTTTATAATGATTTAAAGTGGATAGTTTTGAAAATCTAACAAAATTTAGTATCCAAAATAGAAAGTGAACAAATATTTTGAGACAAACCAAAATGGAGAGGTGGACAAACAAAATGTGATGGAGGAGATATAATTTAAACAACAGTGCTACATCCTCAAGTTCCCTGCCCCAAACCCTCTTGAATGAGATGGCAAGACAGAATGTAATTCTATATCAATTGCTACATGCTAGAGTGTGGACTAACTTTTGAAATTTTGATTGTCACGTCATTCGTGGGATTTTGAAAGAAAAAATTGTGTAGATGAATCATTTTTCTAATTCAAAACATTTTAAACACATACAAATAGGGATTGAATTCTCTCAAGTTAACCATCCAACTCGAGAGATAGTTTGGGTTTAGTAGGTTCATTTTGAAATCGACCTCGATGATATGAACTATTCACATTTTAAGACTCGTTGAGTAAAATATCCATACAAAAAATTAATAGCCCCATTTGGTAAAACTTATTTGTAACTTAAAGCCACTTATAGCTTAAAATAAGTTATTTTAGAGTGTTTGGTAAAAATTATTTCACCAACTTATAGCTTAAATAAAGCTAATTTTCAACTTATTTGGAAAGTGGGTCTGAAGATGCTTAAGTTCATAGCTTAAGCGCGCAGCTGTGTAATGGGTGCTAAAATGACTTAAATGCCCCTCCTAATCTCCATTATTTACGAAAATGCCATTATATATACCCATCTGAAAACACTGTTCACTCTTTCTCTCTCGATGAAGGCGATTTTCAGCAGTGTGGAGGCGATTTCCGACATGTCGAAGTAATTTCTGACGTTGTGCTCTTTCTCTCTCTCGATGAAGATGAAGATCTGGGTTGCTCGTTGATGAAGATCTGGGTTGATCCAGAGTCGCCGTCATCGCGATCTCAAAACCCTAGGCATCGCGATCTGCCGTCGTCTCTCTCTCTCTCTCTGTTTCTCACGAACCAATAAACCATCTCCGACGTTGTTCAGGTGGGTGAACGGTGATGAGCGACGGCACTCCCTCTCTGTCGTTCCAGATCGCGGTGGTGGCTAGGTTGCAGATTTCCAACATACAGAAGGTTCATGAGGAAGGAAGAGAAGAAAAAAAAATTAAAAAAAATAATAATTAAAAACAAAAATAAATTTATTTGGTAATTTCTTTACCAATTAAAAACAAAAATAATCAATTAAAATAAATTGCACAATTTAAATAAATTTATTTCGATTAATATCAATAAATAATAATTAAAAACAAAATAATAAAAATAATAATTAAAAACAAAAATAAATTTATTTGGTAATTTCTTTACCAATTAAAAACAAAAATTAAAAAAAAAAATCAATTAAAATAAATTGCACAATTTAAATAAATTTATTTCAATTAATATCAATAAATAATAAAAAAAATTGTAATAATTGTTCTAATTTATATTAATGAAAACAAAACAAAATAATAAAAAAAATGAAATAACTTCTATTAAATGAAATGACATGTATATTAATTGATATTAATTGTAATGAATTAATAAATTAAACAAAATTAACAATTGATACTGTTAATGAAAATAATGATTTCTGTAATACTAATTATTTAGTATTAATTCAGACTAATCAAGCCATTAATTGATACTAATTAATAATTTTAGTATTAATTAATACTGATTAAGCAATTAATTGATACTAATTAATTTATAATAGCAAAAAATTATTACAATAATACTTCTATTACATTTTTATCAAGTGTATCAATTTTATATTAGTTTATACTAATTAATACTAATTATATTAACTTTTATTAATGAAATAATTTTTTTAAATTAAAATTGAAAAAAAACTGACAAAATTATCATTTTTATATCATATAAGGGCAAAAAAGTCAATTATACAGAAAAAGTTATTTTACAGCTTATTTACCAAAAACTATTCTACTACTTAAATCTATAATCTCACAGCTACACCAAACAGATTACCAGCTTATGCTCACAGCTGTAAGTTATAATCTGTTAAGTTATAATCTATAATCACTTTCCCACAGCTCTACCAAACGGGGCCAATATGATCAAATATCGAGAACCATATATTTGAATCACATTTATTTTACAAAAATAGATGACAATTATAATTTTAAGAATGATCATCTACTTTTAAGAATACAAATGTGATTCAAATATAAAACTACCAATATCTAATATCTTATTTTTTACATAAATATTTACTCAACAAATACTAAAAAAAAATAATTAAAATCACTAAGCCTCCGTTTGGGAAGTGGGTTGGCTTTTTGACTTTTTGACTTTTTTGGCTATTTTAGTCTGGGGCTAAAAAACCTGGTTTGGGAAGGGCTTTTTGACTTTTTTGACTTTTCGGTGAGGTGTCCATATGTAATATTACTAAACTGCCCTTACAACTAATTCTGTCCAACTGTGACGTCATCACTCACTTTCCCTTTTTTTTTTTTTTTTTAATTTTATTTTTCTTTCGGCGGCTGTGCTATGGAATTGTTGGCCCAAATGGTTTTTTTTGGTCATTTTAATATTTGTTTTTTTCTATTACATTAATTTGGTGTTGTTTTTTTTTTTTTTTGGTCTTGGTTTTTTCATGTGTTTTTTTATGTTGATTTTAAAATTATTTTTTTAAATTTTCTTTAAAATGTAAAAAGTGAAGTTTTAAATAATTGTCCTGTGTATTTTAAGGTCTTTTTTTTTTTTACAAATGGTTTTTTCATGTGTTTTTTATTTTTATTTTTATTTTAATTTTTGTTTTTCATTTTCTGTACAATGATAAAAAGTGAGGTTTTAAATAATTGTCCTGTGTATTGTAAATAATTTAATTTTAATTGTATTCAATTTTATTTTACATATTTAAATATTCAAAAAATTTAAATAATTTAAAATGTTAATATTTTTAATTTAAAAACAACTCTACACTCAAATCGTAACCAAACACATAAAACAAAACTTAATTAATTTTTATTTTTAATTTTAATTTTAATTTTAATTTTAATTTTAATTTTAATTTTATTTTAAATATTTAAATAATGTAAATAATCTAAAAAATTTACGTTGGCAAAAATTTAAAATAAATATTCAAAAAATAATTTTAACAAAAAAATTTAAATAATTTAAATATTCAAAAAATTTAAATAATTTAAAATGTTAATATTTTCAATTTGAAAACAACTCTACACTCAAATCGTAACCAAACACATAACACAAAACTTAATTAATTTTTAATTTTAATTTTAATTTAATTTTAATTTTAATTTTATTTTAAATATTTAAATAATGTAAATAATCTAAAAAATTTACGTTGGCAAAAATTTAAAATAAATATTCAAAAAATTTAAATTGTAAAAATTTAAATAATTTAAATAGTCAAAAAATAATTTTAACAAAAAAATTTAAATAATTTAAATATTCAAAAAATTTAAATAATTTAAAATGTTAATATTTTAAATTTAAAAACAACTCTACAATCAAATCGTAACCAAACACATAAAATAAAACTCAATTAATAAATTATTTTTAAAACTCATAATCAAACACATAACTCGAAACTCCATACTACTTTCACAACTCTACACCTAAATCGTAACCAAATACATAACAAAAAAATTAAAATATTTAAAAATATTTTTATAAAATAGAGTTTGAATTTATTTTTATAAAATATTTTAACAAAAAAAATGTTTTTAAATTTTTTTTTTTTAACTTTCTTTATTTTTTCTAGGAAAAGGGTTTTTTTTTTTTTTTTTTTATACTTTCTGTGTGCAGGCAATGCCCCTCTTCTTGTGAGGGTAGTTTCGTAAATTTGAGAATGAAATGGTTGTTGCCAAGCTCCTCACCTCCGTTTGTCTTTATGTGGCTAATTTAGACTTTTTTGTCTGTATGTGACTAAATTAGCCCCCCATACTTCCCAAACACCACCTAAAATGACTCTCAAAAATGAACTTACCAACCTAAATACTCGCTCAATTTGACAAAAGAGAATCCAATCCCATACTAATAATATTAATGAGTGGTTATCATTTCATTTTAACATTTCTACCGTTGTCATAACATAACCGACAAAACAAAACCATAACGTATCTCTAAACGCGGGAAAGCCAGCCGTGTCACTTCCAACCTTTCCCAACGGCTACTTCTTTCCCCTTCTCTCCTACCTCTATGTATATACACACGCCCCTAACTCACCATCACCACCATAAAACATTCTCTCTCTCTCTCTCTCCAAGAAGCTAAGCAGTGTCCATGGCTGGTTTTGCAAGAGCTGTGTCTTCTTCTTCTTCTTCTTCTTCTTCTTCTTCTTCTTCTTCTACTTCTTCTTCTTCATTGGTTGTTCTATTGTTGGTCTTCTTGGCAAGTAGCAGCTTATCAGAAGCCAGAGAGTTCTTGGTTGGAGGGAAGACACAAGCATGGAATGTTCCTTCTTCCTCCTCTCATCACTCTCCTGATTCTCTCAATCAATGGGCCGAAAGCTCCCGCTTCCTCATTGGTGACTCTCTTGGTAATCAATCTTCCTCCTCCATTTCCAAGCTTTATAGATCTCTTCCAATAATAAAATAAAAAAACATAGTCACAGAATTAGCATAATCTTGTTGTGTTCTTGTTTGGTAGTTTGGAATTATGACAGCAACAAAGATTCAGTACTGCAAGTGAGCAAGAGAGACTATGTGACCTGCAACACTTCGAGCCCCATTGCAGAGTACAAGGACGGCAACACTAAGGTGAGACTCGACAAAGCAGGACCATTCTACTTCATTAGTGGAGCCGAGGGACACTGCGAGAAGGGACAGAGGCTGATTGTTGTGGTCATGTCTGAGAGACATAGGAGGCACTTGGGAATTGCTCCGGCACCATCTCCTGTTGAGTTCCAAAGTCCAGCCATTGCACCCACTAGCGGTGCCACCAGGTTCCAGGGCGGTTTAGTGGTGGTGACATTGGTTGTTTTGGCTGGGTTGGGTTTGATGTGGTGAGGGGTTTTGGGGGTTCCTCAATATTTTTAATTCAGTGCTATTCAATTTGATTTGATTTATATATTTGATGCAGGGAGAGAAAATGAGATGTATTTTTGGGGGGGAATGATTTGATTTTCTATGTATGTGGGTTGACACTAGATACTGTTGAGCTACACAACTAAAATTCAATATAAATTCATTTATTTATTTAATGTACAGTGCCTTTTTACCTACCCTTTGAGGTTTAGCTAAATTACAAATTCTTCTTTGAGGTTTCGGAAATTACACCCCATCCCACCACAATTAACATCGTTAATGAAGATAGTAAAATGACTAAAATACCCTTTGACTGGTACATCATGTCAAGTCAGTACTTGTCAAAGGGTTGTATTGTATTGCATTTTATATAGGTTTCACAATTTCATAATCTTCACTTTCTCCATTTCTTTATGAGAGAGATGGAAGAGTTAATGTAAAGGGAAAAGTGAGGGTATCGTTGTTTATCGTTGGATGCGTAGATCTAAAAAAAGAAGAGACAATGCAAAGAAGTTTAAATCGTTGATTGAAAAAAAAAAATTGAAATTTGTATGTCTATATTGCTTTGAAACACTGTAAGTGATCCATTTTTACTCTCTCATACTAACTGAAATTTGGGGGTTTAGGATTCTCTTTGTTCATGATTTTTTTTATAAAATTTGTTTTAGGATTATTTGCTTACGAAATTTTGTGAGTAAAATTCGTTTTGGGATTTGTCTTTAATTGATTTTTTTGGGTCTGTATTTTACTCTATTAAAAAAAAATAGGGTTTAAAGGTTTGTTTTCAATCTATTTTAGGGTTTTTTTTGGGTTTATTCTTTCTAGCTTTTCTTAATTAAAATTTTGGAGTTATAGGGTTTGTTTTCAATTAGTATTTTTGGGATTTTTTTTTTTTTTATATATATTTGTTTTCTACTCTTTCTTTTACTAAAATGATGCACTGTGAGGTGCATCATTTGCAAGGAGATTTGGCACAATAAGAGGACATGCTAGAGGGCACCTATTAGGGGTAGGGAAATGGGCACAAATGAGTCTACTCAGAGGGAAATTGGCACTGTTGTTGAAAGGAGCACTGTTGGAAGGTCCACAACTACTAAGAGGAGCACTGGTGATGTAAGTGTAAATGACAAATGATTGTGTTATTTTATTTTATTTTTTCACATGAAATTTGAGGCCAACTAATCTAATTCATTTTTTAGGATCAAGGACAAGATGGGGTGCTTCCAACTCAGTGCAGCATGACTTGAACCATAGGTATGGATGTAATTGCATCATGCCTAACACTTAAAATATATTCATTTGTATTTATTAATTTGTTGTTCTTTGTTTTTTTATTTTTCAGGTGATGAATTTTGTATAGGTGATGTTTTTTGTATAGGGGATGCTGAAAGGAATTATAGACTAGAGTATACTTTTTTGTGTAATTAGTGGGTATACTTTTCTAACAATGTCATGCATCCTTGCTCACCATAGGTTTTTGAATTGGGTGGGCTATTACTCTTTTATTCACCTGCAAAGTTTTTGTTGGATAAGAATTTGTAACTAAGATATAGTATTGTAAGGTTTATTTTGGTGGACATGAATATGTAACTAAGTTAATATTTCAGACTTGTGTATCTGAATTTCTAAGCTAATATTTCATTTTCAAGTTACTTGAGTGCTCTTTCTTCATTCCTTCCATGTTGAAGAGGATTTCATAGTACTTATTTATTACCCCAAAAAAACTCAAAAAATAACAAATTAAAATGGAAAATTAACTTGTGAATACAAAATTAATTAATTTACGAAATGCAAAATTAAAATGGAAAAACACTTAAGAAATAACTTATCAAAAGATTTTTAGGCTATGATTGGTTTGATTTTTAGAATTTTTAAAAAAAAATTAAAAATTAATTTGGTTGAGAAATAAAAAATAAAAAATAATTATCATTTTTATATAATTTTATCTTTCAAGTGGTTAGAAATAATTTTTTACAAATTAAATATATTTCTTCATATTTATTTTTATTAAATTAGTTTTTATTTATTTTTTTAAAAAAAAGTTTGAAAATTTTTTTTAAACAACAAACCAAAGGGATTTTAGGTTAAATCAGGTTGTTTGGTTGTGTTCAACCAAAAAAAAAAAAGTTGTTTTGTGCTTTGGTACAGGTTAAATTAGGTTGTCTGGTATTGTTCAAAAAAAAAATTTGTTTGGTGCTTTGAAAGGTCCCAGGGGCAATATTATCCATCAGTATATATTTTGGTGATGTCAGCATGCTTCTGTAACGATTTAGTTCACGACAAGGGTCAAGTTGTTATGCAAATATAAATCTCAAGAGGTGGGATATAATTTCCAAAATCTTAGGAGAAAATCTGTAATTTACCTAAACCTCAATAGAGGTGTAAGTAATTTGCCCATTGGATAAATTGCACTGCCATCCTTGGAGTTTGATTTAAAACAAATTTTCTCTATATTTCAAAAAGTACTCTTTCTTATTTTACTTTTTGATAATTGAGTGTCCAGTTTGTGTATACCTTAACTAATCTTAGAGCTTGGAGTTAAAGATCGAACAACTTTCCACCGCCCATCATCACCACTACCACCACTCTCTCTCTTCCATCCATTTCTCTAGTAATGACTCAATCATTAGACAACTTAAGTATGCTCAGCTAAGGTTCTGTACGAAAGAGAGCCCATTTTTTTTTTTATATATATATTATACACACACATCACATCAAAATAAATACATTATCCACAATGGAAAAAAACATATTAGTAACATAACCTTTTTTAAAAAGATCTAGCAAATATATATTGGTTTTCTTTTCTAGCAACGGGCTCCAAATGGTAGCATTGCCCTTTGTAACAATCAAGTCTGATAAGTCCATCGGTCCACATAATTGTCAATGAAAAGAAAATTATAAAAAGGAAAAGGTATGCATAAATTTATCACATTAAATTGTATTTCATAATACCAAACTAATCCTTTCATTTTACATACTCATATGTCCTTATTATACTTTGTCATCTCATTATCTCCACACACACACACACACACACACAAAAAGGAGACAGAAAAAATTAAATATTCTCATAAAATCAACTGTTAAAAGTAAAGAAAAAAATATGCTATTTTGGTCCCAAAAAATCACTTATAAGTGTTGTACATATATTTAAAATTGGTAAAATGAGAGCTGCACCCAAAATGATTGCAATCTATAGACCAACTTTTTTGAATAGTTTTCTTGGAATAGTTATTTGTTATTATACAAACACTCTTTTGATAATATAAAAAATTCCTTATCATTATATATTTTACTCAGTCAAAACAAAAAACTCACATCAACAAGAAAAATATTGAAGTAGAACTAATAAGGAAACCAACCACAAAAGCTCTTGCAAGTAGCAACACATGATTTTGTGTTTAATTTTTATGATTGATTGTGCGTAGCTCTAGCAACGGTCAATCCTAAAAATATAAATTATAATCCTCTTATAAATAATTACAAAATAAAAAATTTACAAATGATCTCACATACATTTTTTTCCCCTCCTTCAAGTCTCAAATAGCATATCATAGTTTGGAAGGGCTTTAATTATGTTATTACACAAATCCATCAATATGGGCACTTCTGAAGAAGAATTTACAACCTGATCACCACATAAGTAATGATGATGGATCAATTTTCGTGAACAAATTAACAAAAATAAAATAAATGAAAATATCCCAATGCTCAAGACTTCTGCTAGAGTAGATTTGGAAAGGAATAAATGACCAAATTAATTCTCTCTCTCTATATATATATATAAACTGAACTGATTTAAACCATATGAATTATTGAAATCAGCTATTCATGAAATTCAAAATTGATTGCAGGACTGCAACAGTTCTGTTCCAGCAACCTTTCACAATTTGTTCAAGGAGACTCCTCAATTTGGTTGATCCCCAACAAATGCATAGAGTACAACTCCAAAGCTACTCATGCATAGAGAATTTTTTGGCACAGGCTCGGGTTTTGAATTGGATACTCAACAGGAGTTATACACACATGCGGATCCATTTGCCAATGACAACCCAAATTTAAAACCGAAAGACTCTGGAAATGCCAACAAAACCAAGTAGTTGTGTTGCATAGGCAGTCTGGACAACGGAAATCAGTACAGCCAGGTAAGACAACTACTATGATCTCTAAATTAACAGTCAGTTACAATCAAAATACTGAAAGTCACTTTACAACACCTCTATGAAAGATCTAGAAGCAAGAAGATGCTGTTTTGCAGGAGGGAGGGGCAAAAGAAAAAAAAAAAAAAAAAAAAAGAAAAAGAAAAAGAAAATAAAACAACACCTTTAAACTAGGGAAAAAGCCAACAGTAGCATAAGAATGCCCCTCCACTGAAATTTTGTCACCAACATTAGAACATCTGCTCCATATGATTCTGCTAGAGAAGAAAGAAGAAAAAAGAAAAAAGAGAGAGAATTGTCAGAAAGCAGTTTATAACTAAAGCTATACAAGTCCTCAACCACAAATACCATTTAACTGCAAACTTTCAAGGTCAACAGAAATTGGAAAGACAAAACTCCACACTTTTCGTGCTGACTAGAAGTTCAAACTTATACATAAATTTGACATTACATGCTGCAATGACTTGTAAAGGAAAACAAAGATGAGAAAAAGGTTTATAAATTCAAAAACATGTATAAATTTGATGTTGCCTAGCCACAATTACTTGCAAAGAAAAAAGAGATGAGAGAAAGGTATAAAATTTTAAGAAACATGTATAAATTTGATATTACATGCCACAATGACTGGTAAAGAATAATTAATGAAATTTTTGTGACCCGATTGAATAGGATTGATTAATTTATCACACAATTATAAATAGCAAGCATAAAGTAAAGCAATCACACACGCAACAATACGTGGAAACCCCAACAGTAAAAACCACGGGAACATAGCCAAATCCATGTGCCTTAGGTGTTGAATCCACGAGCTTGCAGGTGTACTTCTTGTACTAACCGAATCCATGATCTCTTTCTTCAATCGATGATTGAGTATGGTGGGCTTTTGTAGAGAGAAAAATGGGTGAGGTGGATTTTGGTAGAAAGAGATGTGATAGGGTGGTAATGGTGGTGGGGATGGTGGGTGGCAGCAGGAGGTGATGGCAGGTTGATAATGGAAGAGAAAAAATGTGAAGAAAGAAAAAAATAATGTATGGGGTTCTAAAGATCATTTTGCGACTGTAAATTGATATAAAAATAAAATAAAAAATCTATGAGTTTCCATTAATATGCATTAACCATGCCAAAAGAACAACAATGATAAGATCGCAAATTATTATCCCCATGCAAAACAAAACATATCACAGGTCTGGCTTCCTACAAATGAAAAAAGATATTGTTTAAATGAAGATTAGACAAAAACAGAAAAACAAGAAAGAATGAGAAAGGTAAAGATCTGTTCAAAAGGGAAAATACATGAAAAATGGGAGGAAAAAAAGAATGAAAGGAAAAGACTACAACTCCACATTGCAACACAAGCGAACGGAAAAACAAAGCAAAGATGGCATACCGCAATGTTCCTTTATGAGGGTTCCAGCCTATGTCACATGGACTATTCTACACGTATAAAGTACCCGCTTTGAACACTCGACACCTAGATAAGGGCATGACATATATGTTCAACATGTATAAATATTTACATAGCAAGCATATTTAGTAATTCAAATTCACCATGAAAACCTATCAATAAAACCCGATATTATGCATGAAATGCTCTATGAAACCTTGTGAACACCATTTTAACGTAAAAATTAAAATAGGTATATTAAGAAATCCTTGGTCATGGGAATTAGATGAATTGGCCATGTAGACACATACCTACACTCGACACCGGTATCCGACCATATAATATAGGTTCTAGCCTTGGAAATCATCAACCCATGAATGCAAGGGAGTTGTTACCTCAGCCGCACAAAATATAATAGTATCATCTGCATAAAATGAGACCAGTAAAGATCCATCAGGTTATTGTAAGATTTCTGAATAGCTTTCTGTATCTCATATATTCAATGTGTATCAATTACAATCAGACCTCAGAATATATATAGCCCTAACTCCTAAACTAAAAAGGAAATACAAATACAATACTATCATGACTCTAATACAATCATACCTCTAGTAGGACTCTAAATTTAATTTGTAAGACTAAGACTCACAATATATTCTCACACCCCCACTCAAACTCAAGGTGTTTTAGCAGAAAACACGGAGAGTTTGCTAAGAAGAAACTGAAACCGAGCAGTAGTGTGAGTCTTGGTGAAGAAGTCTGCAAGTTGCAAAGCTGAAAGGCTGAAAAGAAGCGAAATAGAGGCAGACTGCAAATGTTGGCAAACAAAGTGACAATCAATCTCAATGTGTTTTGTCCGCTCATGGAAGACAGTATTGTGGGCAATCTGAACAGCACTGCGGTTGTCACAATAGAGAGAGGTCGGAGAAGACTGAGAGACACCCAAATCAGACAAAAGACAACGAAGCCAAACAATCTCAGTAGTGGCATGAGCCATAGCACGATACTCAACTTCGGCAGTAGAGCGGGCAACGACTGATTGTTTCTTACTTTTCCAAGAGATCAAGGAATTGCCAAGAAACATACAGAAACCAGACGTAGACTTGCGATCAGTAACATCACCAGCCCAATCAGAGTCAACATAGGCCACCAAGTCCAAAGAGGAAGTAGAGGACAATAGTAAGCCTTGAAATATGGTACCCCGGAGATAGCGAAGAATGCAAACCAAAGCAGCCCAATGGGTAGAGCGAGACGCAGAAACGAACTGACTAACCACATGAACAGCATAAGCAAGATCAGGGCGAGTGACCGTCAGATAAACTAAACAACCCACAAGCTAGCGATATAAAGTAGGATCATCCAGAGGGACACCATCAGTAGAATTAAACTTCACATTAAGCTCAATAGGTGTATCAAAAATCTTAGTATCAGTAAGACCAGTACGGTGAATGACTTCATTAGCATACTTAGCCTAAGATAGAAAATAGCCCTTTGGAGAAGAAGCAACCTCAATACCAAGAAAATACCGTAATGGACCCAGATCTTTCATTTCAAAGGTGCGGAACAGATGCTGCTTGACCTCAAAGATAGCAGAAGAGTCAGAGCCAGTGATGATCATATCGTCCACATAGAGTAAGAGAGCAACAAAACCAGTCGATGTATGTCTCAGAAATAAAGCAGAGTCGGAAGCAGAACAATGAAACCCAAGCTCGGTAACAGCAGTCTGAAAGCGATCATACCAAGCATGAGGAGACTGCTTCAGACCATACAAAGCACGCCGAAGACGACAAACTTGGCTAGAGGAATGGAGAAGACCAAGAGGAGGACGCATGCAAACCTTCTCAGTGAGATGACCATTAAGAAAAGTATTCTTAACATCCATCTGATAGAGAGGCCAAGAACGAATAGCAGCGACAGAGATCAAAGTACGGACAGTAGTCATCTTGGCAACAGGAGCAAATGTTTCCTCATAATCAATACCATACTCTTAAGAGAAACCTTTGGCAACCAGACGAGCTTTGTAGCGCTCAAGAGACCCATCAGAATGAGTCTTGACTTTGTAGACCCATTTGCAACCAACCAAGTTCTTACCAGCAGGCAAAGGAACCAACTCCCAAGTACTAGTTTTCTGTAGAGCAGACAACTCATCTTCCATAGCGTGAACCCAATGAGGGTCCTAACATGCCTTTTTGTAAGACTGAGGTTCTGAAAAAGAGTGAATAGCAGACAAAAAAGTACGATAGGAAGCAGAAAAATATGTATTAGACCAACCTAACCTGTTTAGAGGACGACGCGCTCGAGTAGGATATCGGTGCGCAACAAGATCAGAGTCGGCAGCAGCAGCAGCAGGATTAGTAGTAGGGGTAGAGACAACCGGTGGAGGAGGAGCCTTGCGACGAGAATAAACTAACAACAGAGGAGGAGAACAAACTGAAGGAGGAGAAGCAGCTAGAGGTGAAGCAGGAGGAGAAGATGAAACAAGCTCAGGAGGAACTGTGGAGATGTACTCATCAGACGGTACCTCAGAAGGAAATGGATCAATGTGAACCAAATCTTCTTTGGAAACTGGAGCAGTGACAGAAGGAAACTGAAAGTAAAGCAGACGTTCGAGAAAAGAAACATGACGGGAGAAATAAAGACAACGGGAAACAGGGTCGTAACACCGATAGCCTTTCTGAGTAGGACTATAACCCAAAAAGACACAGAGGGCAGACCGCGCACTAAGTTTAGTCCTATCTTTGTGGGAAAGAATGACAAAATAGGTAGACCCAAACACACGAAGGAGAGAGTAGTTAGGAAGTTGGGAGAACAAAGCCTCATAAGGAGACCGACCAGAAAGAATGGGAGTAGGCATGCGATTGAGAAGAAAAGCAGCAGTAAGAACTGCCTCCCCCTAGAATGGAACCGGAACTGAAGCAGAGAGAAGAAGAGACCTTGCTGTCTCAAGAAGATGACGGTATTTACGCTCGACGCGACCATTTTGGGCAGGTGTATCTGTACAGGAAGTTTGGTGAATGGTACCAAATTGGCCAAATACTCAAATAGGAGAAGGGCCCCAAACATCAGTATGAACTAAAGAAAATGGTGTATCAGATATAGAAATGCTTTTACGAAAAGGTAAGGCTGTCATCTTTGCGAGTTTACACCCCTGACATTCAATAAGTTCACTAGGAGAAACTTTTCCCAAGATACCTGATTGAGCCAAAGACCGTAAACGGTCAGCAGACAAATGTCCTAATCTAGAATGCCACAAGTAGAAAGGACTGGACAGAGAATCTAACTGAAAAGAGAAAAAGGTAGTCGGAGAAATTGTCAAAGGTAGATGCAAGCTCTCTACTACATAGAGGTCCCCAACTCTACGACCAATCCCAATCTGCTGTTTAGACATCCGATCCTGCACAGAACAGATAGAAAAGGAAAAGATAACATCAAAACCAGAGACATCAAGCTGACTGATAGATAATAAACTGACAGATAATTGAGGAACATAAAGAACAGATGGAATAGAGACAACATACATAGTAGACGGTAGTACAGACCCAACAGATATAACAGACATACCAGACCCATTAGCAGCATTGACAGTAATAGGAAAAAGAGGAGAAGTACAATTTTGAAGTAAGGATAGATGGGAAGTCATATGATGAGAGGCACCAGAGTGAAAAAGTCAGACAGACGAAGAAATACCTGAAGAAGACCCAAGCAAACCTGAATGAAAAGAGGAAACAACGGAGGCAGGTGGAGATGGCTGGGAGGGAGACAATATATGCTGAAGTTGATTATTCTGAGCAGTCAAGGAAGCCAAGTCAGGATCAAGAGCCGGAGCAAATGTAGTAGAACCGGCGGGAGACCGAACAGTACTCAGAGGAGAAGCGCAGAACTTGATCGAAAATTGCTAAGAAGACAAGGTAGACACAGGCAAAGCAGACAAATATCCTTTCTTGGGATAGTGATACTTCCAATGGCCCTTCTGATGGCAGAAGGCATACTCATCAAAAGCCAAAGACATCGTAACAACCAGAAAACTGAGGGGTTTCCAATGCAATCAAACAAAGTAACCAAACCAAGGGTTCAAGTGTAATAATCAAAATGCGAGGGGTCAAAATATATATATATATTTTTTAAAACGCCAAATAGTAGGGCTTAAAACACAATCTCACACACACACACAGACAAATAGAGCAGCAAGACAAACCAGTTGATCAAATCAGCCCAACAAACCACGAGGTATGGTCGATTAGCAGAACCAGAGAGAACCAGAGAGGGAGATAGATCGCGAATCAATCGCGATGCTGAAGCAGATTGAGAGAAGCGACGGTGTGAGAGGCGACGACTGAGAGAGGCGACGATGACTGAGAGAGGCGACGGCTGAAGCGACGACGGTGGTGGCTGAGAGAGGCGACGATGCTAGGGTTCGCGAAGACTGATCGCGACCTTAGGTTTTTGAACACGACTCTGATACCATGTAAGATTTCTGAATAGCTTTTTGTATCTCATATATTCAATGTGTATCAATTACAATCAGACCTCAGAATATATATAGCCCTAACTCCTAAACCAAAAAGGAAATACAAATACAATACTATCATGACTTTAATACAATCATACCTCTAATAGGACTCTAACAAGCCAGTTGGAGAGCCATTAACTAAGACTAACAACCTAACTATGTCGAGATACAACACCGAATCCAGCCTCTCTACTAATCACCAAACCCCAACATACACTAGTCTTGATACTAGAATTGTCCTTTTATAACCACCAACACTACAACCAAAATCTACCTTTCTAAGACTGAGACACCACCATAAGCAACACAACTTTTAGACAAGTAGCAAGAACTTTTGTCAAAAGTCTGTATCCCTTCCAATCATGCTCAAAGGACTAAAGTCTCTAATATCCTCCCCCCTCCTCTTCTTGCAAATTGAGGAAGAAGGCATTAAGTCTCTATTTTCCGTCATTTTGATGGTTAAAAAAAGTAAGCAATATTTTTTAAGTAAAATATTTTTCATCAAAGGACAAAAAACAAATTACATATTAGAAACCTGTAAGTCATTTTGTATATCTCACTCGATGTTTTGAAAACCCCAAAATGGTGAAGGTTGCTCTTGCTCAACCCTTCGAAAGACCCGAAAAGTGTGAGGGCAGGAGAGATGGCGAAACATTGAATCATTGTTTCATCAGCTCTTGTTTGAGGAGTCATCGGCCAATCACCAATGATTGTTTTCCCACTACATCGCACTTCATCGTGTTTTCTATGGATCTAGGGTTCATATTCTATCTCACTGTTTTATTTTGTTTGATGCAAATACAGAGCATATGGTCATGAATCGTGAGATTGCTTAATCTCATATTCACGATTTTATCTCACTATGCCCTCTTACTTGAGATTTTTTTCATTTAAAAATTAGTAGTTTATATTCAGAGTAAACTCAATGAGCCTTTGTTAAGAGTCAATAATGATAAATTAAAATTAAATTTTGAAATACACATTTTATATTTCCTCTATTTCAACTTATTTGTCTATTTTACAGAATGTAACTTATCAAGAAAATATGCAACCATCACATTTTAAATTTTGAAATGAATTTACCTGCACTACAATATCCTTCTACTTGAATTTTGAAATGTGTTTATAATGATTTAAAGTGGATAATTTTGAAAATCTAAAAAAATTTAGTATCCAAAATAGAAAGTGAACAAATATTTTGAGACAGACCAAAATGGAGAGGTGGACAAACAAAATGTGATGGAGGAGATATAATTTAAACAACAGTGCTACATCCTCAAGTTCCCTGCCCCAAACCCTCTTGAATGAGATGGCAAGACAGAATGTAAGTTCTATATCAATTGCTACATGCTAGAGCGTGGACTAACTTTTGAAATTTTGATTGTCACGTCATTCGAGGGATTTTGAAAGAAAAAATTGTGTTACATACAAATAGGGATTGAATTCTCTCAAGTTAACCATCCAACTCGAGAGATAGTTTGGGTTTAGTAGGTTCATTTTGAAATCAACCTCGATGATTTGAACTATTCACATTTTAAGACTCGTTAAGTAAAATATCCATACAAAAAATTAATAGCCTGTCACGACCCAAACCCGCCCCTATGGGTTTAGCACTGTAACCGGCCAGTAATCCGAGATTACCGAAGGCCTGCTTAACAGTAATACAGTAATACAGAGTACAGGGGCTGGTGGAAGCCAATACAGTAAATAAACAATGTCCAATGAGCTGTGACAGTCTGTATGCAAAAGACTTTCATGCACATATATACAGTCAGTGACAAAACGGTATGTACATTATATACAATCATTCAGAGCAGGGACCTAATCCCTATTAAACAGTACAGTACAGTTTATCAGTCTAAGCGGTTATTACAAAAACATAGACAGAGACAAACGGTGGAAATTAAAGCACCCCTAAGCCAAAGCTTGACAGGCTCGGAACCTCGCAGTGAGGCACATAGGTTGGCTTGACAAAATTAGAGTTTATCCCGACGTTTCTAGCCGCGGTCTAGTGCCTGTACACATACATATATATATGAGCAGTAAGCTAAAGCCCAGTGAATAAATAATGCGTAAAGAGGTTAAGAATGAATGTCCTTACAATAATGAAAACAGTTCATTAAATCAGTATTTCAGTTGTTCAGTCATAACCGTCATATGTGGTACATCCGTTAGCAAAGCAGTACAATAAACAGTAGGTCTTAAAGACCGAACAGTAAATGATGGCCATCAGTCAGTAAACAGTAGTGGTTCCAACAAGGGAACCGACAGAGATCTCTGTAACAGT
>JAXFYN010001323.1:0-34610 GCA_036172215.1 Camellia granthamiana | reverse complement strand
CGTTTTAGCTTCTTGAGGGAGCCTGAACCTTTTGAATCTTCGTTTTAGCTTCTTAGAGGAAGCTTGAACCTTTTGAACCCTTGTTTTGGCTTGTTGAGGAAGCTTGAACCCTCTGAACCTCGTTTTGGCTTCATGAGGAAGCTTGAAACCTTTTGAACCCTTATTTTAGCTTCTTGAGGAAGTTTGATCCTTCTGAACTTTAGTTTTAGCTTCTTGGGGGGGCCTGAACCTTTTGAGCCTTCGTTTTAGCATCTTGAGGGGAGCTTGAACCTTTTGAACCTTCGTTTTAGCTTCTTGAGGTAGTTGAACCTTCTGAACCTTCTTTTTGGCTTCTTGTGGGAGCTTGAACCTTTTGAACCTTCATTTTAGCTTCTTGAGGGAGTTTGAACCTTTTGAACCATCGTTCTAGCTTCTTGAGGAGCTTTGAACCTTTTGAACCTTCATTTTAGACTTCTTGAGGAAGCTTGAACCTTTTGAACCCTTGTTTTGGCTTCTTGAGGAAGCTTGAACCCTCTGAACCTTCGTTTTAGCTTCTTGAGGAAACTTGAACCTTTTGAACCCTTATTTTAGCTTCTTGGGGAAGTTGATCCTTCTGAACCTTCGTTTTAGCTTCTTGGGGGGCCCTGGACCTTTTGAGCCTTCGTTTTAGCTTCTTGAGGGAGCTTGAACCTTTTGAACCTTCGTTTTAGCTTCTTGGGGATGCTTGAACCTTTTGAACCCTTATTTTATCTTCTGGAGGAAGTTGATCCTTCTGAACCTTCGTTTTAGCTTCTTGGGGGAGCCTGAACCTTTTGAGCCTTCGTTTTAGCTTCTTGAGGGAGCTTTGAACCTTTTGAACCTTCGTTTTAGCTTCTTGAGGGAGCTTGAACCTTTTGAACCCTTGTTTTTTGCTTCTTGAGGTAGTTTGAACCTTCTGACCCTTCGTTTTAGCTTCTTGTGGGAGTTTGAACCTTTTGAACCTTCATTTTAGCCTCTTGAGGGAGTATGAACCTTTTGAACCATCGTTCTAGCTTCTTGAGGGAGCTTGAACCTTTTTGAACCTTCGTTTTAGCTTCTTGAGGAAGCTTGAACCTTTTGAACCCTTGTTTTGGCTTCTTGAACAAGCTTGAACCCTCTGAACCTTCGTTTTGGCTTCTTGAGGTAGCTTGAACCTTTTGAACCCTTATTTTAGCTTCTTGAGGAAGTTGATACTTCTGAACTTTCGTTTTAGCTTCTTAGGGGAGTCTGAACCTTTTGAGCCTTCGTTTTAGCTTCTTGAGGGAGCTTGAACATTTTGAACATTCGTTTTAGCTTCTTGAGGGAGCTTGAACCTTTTGAACCATGGTTTTTGCTTCTTGAGGTAGTTGAACCTTCTGAACCTCGTTTTAGCTTCTTGTCGGAGCTTGAACCTTTTGAACCTTCATTTTAGCTTCTTGAGGGAGTTTGAACCTTTTGAACCATCGTTCTAGTCTTCTATTGAGGGAGCTTGAACCTTTTGAACCTTCGTTATAGCTTCTTCAAGGAAGCTTGAACCTTTGAACCCTTGTTTTGGCTTCTTGAGGAAGGTTGAACCCTCTGAACCTTCGTTTTAGCTTTCTTGAGGAAGCTTGAACCTTTTTGAACCCTTATTTTAGCTTCTTGGGGAAGTTGATCCTTCTGAACCTTCGTTTTAGCTTCTTGGGGGCCTGAACCTTTTGAGCCTTCGTTTTAGCATCTTGAGGGAGATTGAACCTTTTGAACCTTCGTTTTAGCTTCTTGGGGAGCTTGAACCTTTTTAACCCTTATTTTAGCTTCTGGAGGAAGTTGATCCTTCTGAACCTTCGTTTTAGCTTCTTGGGGGAGCCTGAACCTTTTGAGCCTTCGTTTTAGCTTCTTGAGGGAGCTTGAACCCTTTTGAACCTTCGTTTTAGCTTCTTGAGGGAGCTTGAACCTTTTGAACCCTGGTTTTTGCTTCTTGAGGTAGTTGAACCTTCTGAACCTTCGTTTTAGCTTCTTGTCGGAGCTTGAACCTTTTGAACCTTCATTTTAGCTTCTTGAGGGAGTTTGAACCTTTTGAACCATCGTTCTAGCTTCTTGAGGGAGCTTGAACCTTTTGAACCTTCGTTTTAGCTTCTTGAGGAAGCTTGAACCTTTTGAACCCCCTGTTTTGGCTTCTTGAGGAAGCTTGAACCCTCTGAACCTTCGTTTTGGCTTCTTGAGGAAGCTTGAACCTTTTGAACCCTTATTTTAGCTTCTTGAGGAAGTTGATACTTCTGAACCTTCGTTTTAGCTTCTTAGGGGAGTCTGAACCTTTTGAGCCTTCGTTTTAGCTTCTTGAGGGAGCTTGAACCTTTTTGAACATTCATTTTAGCTTCTTGTGGGAGCTTGAACCTTTTGAACACCTGGTTTTTGCTTCTTGAGGTAGTTGAACCTTCTGAACCTTCGTTTTAGCTTCTTGTCGGAGCTTGAACCTTTTGAACCTTCATTTTAGCTTCTTGAGGGAGTTTGAACCTTTTGAACCATCGTTCTAGCTTCTTGAGGGAGCTTGAACCTTTTGAACCTTCGTTATAGCTTCTTCAGGAAGCTTGAACCTTTTGAACCCTTGTTTTGGTTCTTCTGAGGAAGGTTGAACCCTCTTGAACCTTCGTTTTAGCTTTCTTGAGGAAGCTTGAACCTTTTGAACCGTTATTTTAGCTTCTTGGGGAAGTTGATCCTTCTGAACCTTCGTTTTAGCTTCTTGGGGGCCTGAACCTTTTGAGCCTTCGTTTTTAGCATCTTGAGGGAGATTGAACCTTTTGAACCTTCGTTTTAGCTTCTTGGGGGAGCTTGAACCTTTTGAACCCTTATTTTAGCTTCTGGAGGAAGTTGATCCTTCTGAACCTTCGTTTTAGCTTCTTGGGGGAGCCTGAACCTTTTGAGCCTTCATTTTAGCTTCTTGAGAGGAGCTTGAACCTTTTGAACCTTCGTTTTAGCTTCTTGAGGGAGCTTGAACCTTTTGAACCCCGGTTTTTGCATCTTGAGGTAGTTGAACCTTCTGACCCTTTCGTTGTAGCTTCTTGTGGGAGTTTGAAACCTTTTGAACCTTCATTTTAGCTTCTTGAGGGAGTTTGAACCTTTTGAACCATCGTTCTAGCTTCTTGAGGGAGCTTGAACCTTTTGAACTCTTCGTTTCAGCTTCTTGAGGAAGCTTGAACCTTTTGAACCCTTGTTTTGGCTTCTTGAAGAAGCTTGAACCCTCTGAACCTTCGTTTTGGCTTCTTGAGGCAGCTTGAACCTTTTGAACCCTTATTTTAGCTTCTTGAGGAAGTTGATACTTCTGAACTTTCGTTTTAGCTTCTTAGGGGAGTCTGAACCTTTTGAGCCTTCGTTTTAGCTTCTTGAGGGAGCTTGAACACTTTGAACATTCGTTTTAGCTTCTAGAGGGAGCTTGAACCTTTTGAACCCTGGTTTTTGCTTCTTGAGGTAGTTGAACCTGCTGAACCTTCGTTTTAGCTTCTTGTCGGAGCTTGAACCTTTTGAACCTTCATTTAGCTTCTTGAGGGAGTTTGAACCTTTTGAACCATCATTCTAGCTTCTTATGAGGGAGCTTGAACCTTTTGAACCTTCGTTATAGCTTCTTCAGGAAGCTTGAACCTTTTGAACCCTTGTTTTGGCTTCTTGAGGAAGGTTGAACCCTTTGAACCTTCGTTTTAGCTTCTTGAGGAAGCTTGAACCTTTTGAACCCCTTATTTTAGCTTTCTTGGGGAAGTTGATCCTTCTGAACCTTCGTTTTAGCTTCTTGGGGGCTGAACCTTTTGATCCTTCGTTTTAGCATCTTGAGGGAGATTGAACCTTTTGAACCTTCGTTTTAGCTTCTTGGGGGAGCTTGAACCTTTTGAACCCTTATTTTAGCTTCTGGAGGAAGTTGATCCTTCTGAACCTTCGTTTTAGCTTCTTGGGGAGCCTGAACCTTTTGAGCCTTCGTTTTAGCTTCTTGAGGGAGCTTGAACCCTTTTGAACCTTCGTTTTAGCTTCTTGAGGGAGCTTGAACCTTTTGAACCCTGGTTTTTGCTTCTTGAGGTAGTGAACCTTCTGACCCTTCGTTTTAGCTTCTTGTGGGAGTTTGAACCTTTTGAACCTTCATTTTAGCTTCTTGAGGGAGTTTTGAACCTTTTGAACCATCGTTCTAGCTTCTTGAGGGAGCTTGAAACCTTTTGAACCCTTCGTTTTAGCTTCTTGAGGAAGCTTGAACCTTTTGAACCCTTGTTTTGGCTTCTTGAGGAAGCTTGAACCCTCTGAACCTTCGTTTTGGCTTCTTGAGGAAGCTTGAACCTTTTGAACCCTTATTTTAGCTTCTTGAGGAAGTTGATACTTCTGAACCTTCGTTTTAGCTTCTTAGGGGAGTCTGAACCTTTTGAGCCTTCGTTTTAGCTTCTTGAGGGAGCTTGAACCTTTTGAACATTCGTTTTAGCTTTTTGTGGGAGCTTGAACCTTTTGAACCCTGGTTTTTGCTTCTTGAGGTAGTTGAACCTTCTGAACCTTCTTTTTAGCTTCTTGTGGGAGCTTGAACCTTTTGAACCTTCATTTTAGCTTCTTGAGGGAGTTTCAATCCTTTTGAACCGTCGTTCTAGCTTCTTGAGGTAGCTTGAACCTTTTGAACCTTCGTTTTAGCTTCTTGAGGAAGCTTGAACCTTTTGAACCCTTGTTTTGGCTTCTTGAGGAAGCTTTAACCCTCTGAACCTTCGTTTTGGCTTCTTGAGGAAGCTTGAACCTTTTGAACACTTATTTTAGCTTCTTGAGGAAGTTTATCCTTCTGAACCTTCGTTTTAGCTTCTTGGGGGGCCCTGAACCTTTTGAGCCTTCGTTTTAGCTTCTTGAGGGACCTTGAACCTTTTGACCCTTCGTTTTAGCTTCTTGAGGTAGTTGAACCTTCTGAACCTTCATTTTAGCTTCTTGTCGGAGCTTGAACCTTTTCAACCTTCATTTTAGCATCTTGAGGGAGTTTTGAACCTTTTTGAACCATCGTTCTAGCTTCTTGAGGGAGCTTGAACCTTTTGAACCTTCGTTTTAGCGTCTTGAGGAAGCTTGAACCTTTTGAACCCTTGTTTTGGCTTCTTGAGGAAGCTTGAACCCTCTGAACCTTCGTTTTAGCTTCTTGAGGAAGCTTGAACCTTTTTAACCCTTATTTTAGCTTCTTGAGGAAGTTGATACTTCTGAACCTTCATTTTAGCTTCTTTAGGGGAGTCTGAACCTTTTGAGCCTTCGTTTTAGCTTCTTGAGGGAGCTTGAACTTTTTGAACATTCGTTTTAGCTTCTTGAGGGAGCTTGAAACCTTTTGAACCCTGGTTTTTGCTTCTTGAGGTAGTTGAACCTTCTGAACCTTCGTTTTTAGCTTCTTGTGGGAGCTTGAACCTTGGAACCTTCATTTTAGCTTCTTGAGGGAGTTTGAACCTTTTGAACCATCGTTCTAGCTTCTTCAGGGAGCTTGAACTTTTTGAAACCTTCGTTTTAGCTTCTTGAGGAAGCTTGAACCTTTTGAACCCTTGTTTTGGCTTCTTGAGGAAGCTTGAACCCTCTGAACCTTCGTTTTGGCTTCTTGAGGAAGCTTGAACCTTTTGAACCCTTATTTTAGCTTCTTGAGGAAGTTGATTCTGAACCTTCGTTTTAGCTTCTTGGGGGGGCCTGAACCTTTTGAGCCTTCGTTTTAGCTTCTTGAGGGAGCTTGAACCTTTTGAACCTTCGTTTTAGCTTCTTGAGGTAGTTGAACCTTCTGAACCTTCATTTTAGCTTCTTGTGGGAGCTTGAACCTTTTGAACCTTCATTTTAGCTTCTTGAGGGAGTTTGAACCTTTTGAACCATGGTTCTAGCTTCTTGAGGGAGCTTGAACCATTTGAACCTTCGTTTTAGCTTCTTGAGGAAGCTTGAACCTTTTGAACCCTTGTTTTGGCTTCTTGAGGAAGCTTGAACCCTCTGAACCTTCGTTTTGGCTTCTTGAGGAAGCTTGAACCTTTTGAACCCTTATTTTAGCTTCTTGAGGAAGTTGATCCTTCTGAACCTTCGTTTTAGCTTCTCGGGGGGCCTGAACCTTTTGAGCCTTCGTTTTAGCTTCTTGAGGGAGCTTGACCTTTTTGAACCTTCGTTTTAGCTTCTTGGGGGAGCTTGAACCTTTTGAACCCATATTTTAGCTTCTGGAGGAAGTTGATCCTTCTGAACCTTCGTTTTAGCTTCTTGGGGGAGCCTGAACCTTTTGAGCCTTCGTTTTAGCTTCTTGAGGGAGCTTGAACCTTTTGAACCTTCGTTTTAGCTTCTTGAGGGAGCTTGAACCTTTTGAACCCTGGTTTTTGCTTCTTGAGGTAGTTGAACCTTCTGACCCTTCGTTTTAGCTTCTTGTGGGAGCTTGAACCTTTTCAACCTTCATTTTAGCTTCTTGAGGAGTTTGAACCTTTTGAACCATCGTTCTAGCTTCTTGAGGGAGCTTGAACCTTTTTGAACCTTCGTTTTAGCTTCTTGAGGAAGCTTGAACCTTTTGAACCCCTTGTTTTTCCTTCTTGAAGAAGCTTGAACCCTCTGAAACCATCGTTTTGGCCTCTTGAGGCAGCTTGAACCGTTTGAACCCTTATTTTAGCTTCTTGAGGAAGTTGATACTTCTGAACCCTTCGTTTTCGCTTCTTAGGGGAGTCTGAACCTTTTGAGCCTTCGTTTTAGCTTCTTGAGGAGCTTGAACCTTTTGAACATTCGTTTTAGCTTCTTGAGGGAGCTTGAACCTTTTGAACATTCGTTTTAGCTTCTTGAGGGAGCTTGAACCTTTTGAACCCTGGTTTTTGCTTCTTGAGGTAGTTGAACCTTCTGAACCTTCGTTTTCGCTTCTTGTGGGAGCTTGAACCTTTTGAACCTTCGTTTTAGCTTCTTGAGGAAGCTTGAACCTTTTGAAACCCTTGTTTTGGCTTCTTGAGGAAGCTTGAACCCTCTAAACCTTCGTTTTGGCTTCTTGAGGAAGCTTGAACCTTTTGAACCCTTATTTTAGCTTCTTGAGGAAGTTGATCCTTCTGAACCTTCGTTTTAGCTTCTTGGGGGGGCCTGAACCTTTTGAGCCTTCGTTTTAGCCTCTTGAGGGAGCTTGAACCTTTTGAACCTTCGTTTTAGCTTCTTGAGGTAGTTGAACCTTCTGACCCTTCATTTTAGCTTCTTGTGGGAGCTTGAACCTTTTAAACCTTCATTTTAGCTTCTTGAGGGAGTTTGAACCTTTTGTACCATCGTTCTAGCTTCTTGAGGGAGCTTGAACCTTTTGAACCTTCGTTTTAGCTTCTTGAGGAAGCTTGAACCTTTTGAACCCTTGTTTTGGCTGCTTGAGGAAGCGTGAACCCTCTGAACCTTCGTTTTAGCTTCTTGAGGAAGCTTGAACCTTTTTGAACCCTTATTTTAGCTTCTTGAGGAAGTTGATCCTTCTGAACCTTCGTTTTAGCTTCTTGGGGGGCCTGAACCTTTTGAGCCTTCGTTTTACCTTCTTGGGGGAGCCTGAACTTTTTGAACCTTCGTTTTAGCTTCTTGGGGGAGCTTGAACCTTTGGAACCCTTATTTTAGCTTCTGGAGGAAGTTGATCCTTCTGAACCTTCGTTTTAGCTTCTTGGGAGAGCCTGAACCTTTTGAGCCTTCGTTTTAGCTTCTTGAGGGAGCTTGAACCTTTTGAACCTTCGTTTTAGCTTCTTGAGGAGCTTGAACTTTTTGAACCCTGGTTTTTGCTTCTTGAGGTAGTTGAACCTTCTGACCCTTCGTTTTAGCTTCTTGTGGGAGCTTGAACCTTTTGAACCTTCATTTTCGCTTCTTGAGGGAGTTTGAACCTTTTGAACCATCGTTCTAGCTTCTTGAGGGAGCTTGAACCTTTTGAACCTTCGTTTTAGCTTCTTGAGGAAGCTTGAACCTTTTGAACCCTTGTTTTGGCTTCTTGAGGAAGCTTGAACCCTCTGAACCTTCGTTTTGGCTTCTTGGAGGAAGCTTGAACCTTTTGAATCCTTTTTTAGCTTCTTGAGGGATGTTGATCGTTCTGAACCTTCGTTTTAGCTTCTTGTGGGAGCTTGAACCTTTTTGAACCTTAATTTCAGCTTCTTGAGGGAGTTTGAACCTTTTGAACCATCGTTCTAGCTTCTTGAGGGAGCTTGAACCTTTTTGAACCTTCGTTTTAGCTTCTTGAGGAAGCTTGAACCTTTTGAACCCTTGTTTTGGCTTCTTGAGGAAGCTTGAACCCTCTGAACCTTCGTTTTGGCTTCTTGAGGAAGCTTGAACCTTTTGAACCCTTACTTTAGCTTCTTGAGGAAGTTGATCCTCCTGAACCTTCGTTTTAGGTTCTTGGGGGAGCCTGAACCTTTTGAGCCTTCGTTTTAGCGTCTTGAGGGAGCTTGAACCTTTTGAACCTTTGTTTTCGTTTCCTGAGGAACTTGAATCTTTTGAACCCTGGTTTTTGCTTCTTGAGGTAGTTGAACCTTCTGAACCTTCGTTTTGGCTTCTTGTGGGACCTTGAACCTTTTGAACCTTCATTTTTGCTTCTTGAGGGAGTTTGAACCTTTTGAACCATCGTTCTAGCTTCTTGAGGGAGCTTGAACCTTTTGAACTTTCGTTTTAGCTTCTTGAGGAAGCTTGAACGCTCTGAACCTTCGTTTTGGCTTCTTGAGGAAGCTTGAACCTTTTGAACCCTTATTTTAGCTTCTTGAGGAAGTTGATCCTTCTGAACCTTCGTTTTAGCTTCTTGGGGGAGCCTGAACCTTTTGAGCCTTCGTTTTAGCTTCTTGAGGGAGCTTGAACCTTTTGAACCTTCGTTTTAGCTTCTTGAGAGAGTTTGAACCTTTTGAACTATCGTTCTAGCTTCTTGAGGGAGCTTTAACCTTTTGAACCTTCGTTTTAGCTTCTTGGGGGAGCTTGAACCTTTTGAACCCTTATTTTAGCTTCTGGAGGAAGTTGATCCTTCTGAACCCTTCGTTTTAGCTTCCTGGGGGAGCCTGAACCTTTTGAGCCTTCGTTTTACCTTCTTGAGGGAGCTTGAACCTTTTGAACCTTCGTTTTAGCTTCTTGAGGGAGCTTGAACCTTTTGAAACTTCATTTTAGCTTCTTGAGGGAGTTTGAACCTTTTGAACCATCGTTCTAGCTTCTTGAGGGAGCTTGAACCTTTTGAACCTTCGTTTTAGCTTCTTGAGGAAGCTTGAACCTTTTGAACCCTTGTTTTGGCTTCTTGAGGAAGCTTGAACCCTCTGAACCCTCGTTTTAGCTTCTTGAGGAAGCTTAAACCTTTTGAACCCTTATTTTAGCTTCTTGAGGAAGTTGATCCTTCTGAACCTTCGTTTTAGCTTCTTGGGGGGCCTGAACCTTTTGAGCCTTCGTTTTAGCTTCTTGAGCGAGCTTGAACCTTTTGAACCTTCGTTTTAGCTTCTTGAGGTAGTTGAACCTTCTGAAACTTCATTTTAGCTTCTTGTGGGAGCTTGAACCTTTTGAACCTTCATTTTAGCTTCTTGAGGGAGTTTGAACCTTTTGAACCATCGTTCTAGCTTCTTGAGGGAGCTTGAACCTTTTGAACCTTCGTTTTAGCTTCTTGAGGAAGCTTGAACCTTTTGAACCATTGTTTTGGCTTCTTGAGGAAGCTTGAACCCTCTGAACCTTCGTTTTGGCTTCTTGAGGAAGCTTGAACCTTTTGAACCCTTATTTTAGCTTCTTGAGGAAGTTGATCCTTCTGAACCTTCGTTTTAGCTTCTTGGGGGGGCCTGAACCTTTTGAGCCTTCGTTTTAGCTTCTTGAGGGACCTTGAACCTTTTGAACCTTCGTTTTAGCTTCTTGAGGTAGTTGAACCTTCTGAACCTTCATTTTAGCTTCTTGTGGGAGCTTGAACCTTTTGAACCTTCATTTTAGCTTCTTGAGGGAGTTTGAGCCTTTTGAACCATGGTTCTAGCTTCTTGAGGGAGCTTGAACCATTTGAACCTTCGTTTTAGCTTCTTGAGGAAGCTTGAACCTTTTGAACCCTTGTTTTGGCTTCTTGAGGAAGCTTGAACCCTCTGAACCTTCGTTTTAGCTTCTTGAGGAAGCTTGAACCTTTTGAACCCTTATTTTAGCTTCTTGAGGAAGTTGATCCTTCTGAACCTTCGTTTTAGCTTCTTGGGGGGCCTGAACCTTTTGAGCCTTCGTTTTAGCTTCTTGAGGGAGCTTGACCTTTTTGAACCTTCGTTTTAGCTTCTTGGGGGAGCTTGAACCTTTTGAACCCTTATTTTAGCTTCTGGAGGAAGTTGATCCTTCGAACCTTCGTTTTAGCTTCTTGGGGGAGCCTGAACCTTTTGAGCCTTCGTTTTAGCTTCTTGAGGGAGCTTGAACCTTTTGAACCTTCGTTTTAGCTTCTTGAGGGAGCTTGAACCTTTTGAACCCTGGTTTTTGCTTCTTGAGGTAGTTGAAGCCTTCTGACCCTTCGTTTTAGCTTCTTGTGGGAGCTTGGACCTTTTGAACCTTCATTTTAGCTTCTTGAGGGAGTTTGAACCTTTTGAACCATCGTTCAAGCTTCTTGAGGGAGCTTGAACCTTTTGAACCTTCGTTTTAGCTTCATGAGGAAGCTTGAACCTTTTGAACCCTTGTTTTGCCTTCTTGAAGAAGCTTGAACCCTCTGAACCATCGTTTTGGCTTCTTGAGGCAGCTTGAACCTTTTGAACCCTTATTTTAGCTTCTTGAGGAAGTTGATACTTCTGAACCTTCGTTTTCGCTTCTTAGGGGAGTCTGAACCTTTTGAGCCTTCGTTTTAGTTCTTGAGGGAGCTTGAACCTTTTGAACATTCGTTTTAGCTTCTTGAGGGAGCTTGAACCTTTTGAACATTCGTTTTAGCTTCTTGAGGAAGCTTGAACCTTTTGAACCCTGGTTTTTGTTTCTTGAGGTAGTTGAACCTTCTGAACCTTCGTTTTCGCTTCTTGTCGGAGCTTGAACCTTTTGAACCTTCGTTTTAGCTTCTTGAGGAAGCTTGAACCTTTTGAACCCTTGTTTTGGCTTCTTGAGGAAGCTTGAACCCTCTGAACCTTCGTTTTGGCTTCTTGAGGAAGCTTGAACCTTTTGAACCCTTATTTTAGCTTCTTGAGGAAGTTGATCCTTCTGAACCTTCGTTCTAGCTTCTTGGGGGGGCCGGAACCTTTTGAGGCTTCGTTTTAGCCTCTTGAGGGAGCTTGAACCTTTTGAACCTTCGTTTTAGCTTCTTGAGGTAGTTGAACCTTCTGACCCTTCATTTTAGCTTCTTGTGGGAGCTTGAACCTTTTAAACCTTCATTTTAGCTTCTTGAGGGAGTTTGAAACTTTTGTACCATCGTTCTAGCTTCTTGAGGGAGCTTGAACCTTTTGAACCTTCGTTTTAGCTTCTTGAGGAAGCTTGAACCTTTTGAACCCTTGTTTTGGCTGCTTGAGGAAGCTTGAACCCTCTGAACCTTCGTTTTAGCTTCTTGAGGAAGCTTGAACCTTTTGAACCCTTATTTTAGCTTCTTGAGGAAGTTGATCCTTCTGAACCTTCGTTTTAGCTTCTTGGGGGGCCTGAACCTTTTGAGCCTTCGTTTTAGCTTCTTGGGGGAGCCTGAACTTTTTGAACCTTCGTTTTAGCTTCTTGGGGGAGCTTGAACCTTTGGAACCCTTATTTTAGCTTCTGGAGGAAGTTGATCCTTCTGAACCTTCGTTTTAGCTTCTTGGGAGAGCATGAACCTTTTGAGCCTTCGTTTTAGCTTCTTGAGGGAGCTTGATCCCTTTGAACCTTCGTCTTAGCTTCTTGAGGGAGCTTGAACCTTTTGAACCCTGGTTTTTTGCTTCTTGAGGTAGTTGAACCTTCTGACCCTTCGTTTTAGCTTCTTGTGGGAGCTTGAACCTTTTGAACCTTCATTTTTGCTTCTTGAGGGAGTTTGAACCTTTTGAACCATCGTTCTAGCTTCTTGAGGGAGCTTGAACCTTTTGAACTTTCGTTTTAGCTTCTTGAGGAAGCTTGAACGCTCTGAACCTTCGTTTTGGCTTCTTGAGGAAGCTTGAACCTTTTGAACCCTTATTTTAGCTTCTTGAGGAAGTTGATCCTTCTGAACCTTCGTTTTAGCTTCTTGGGGGAGCCTGAACCTTTTGAGCCTTCGTTTTAGCTTCTTGAGGGAGCTTGAACCTTTTGAACCTTCGTTTTAGCTTCTTGAGAGAGTTTGAACCTTTTGAACTATCGTTCTAGCTTCTTGAGGGAGCTTGAACCTTTTGAACCTTCGTTTTAGCTTCTTGGGGGAGCTTGAACCTTTTGAACCCTTATTTTAGCTTCTGGAGGAAGTTGATCCTTCTGAACCTTCGTTTTAGCTTCCTGGGGGAGCCTGAACCTTTTGAGCCTTCGTTTTACCTTCTTGAGGGAGCTTGAACCTTTTGAACCTTCGTTTTAGCTTCTTGAGGGAGCTTGAACCTTTTGAACCTTCCTTTTAGCTTCTTGAGGGAGTTTGAACCTTTTGAACCATCGTTCTAGCTTCTTGAGGGAGCTTGAACCTTTTGAACCTTCGTTTTAGCTTCTTGAGGAAGCTTGAACCTTTTGAACCCTTGTTTTGGCTTCTTGAGGAAGCTTGAACCCTCTGAACCCTCGTTTTAGCTTCTTGAGGAAGCTTAAACCTTTTGAACCCTTATTTTAGCTTCTTGAGGAAGTTGATCCTTCTGAACCTTCGTTTTAGCTTCTTGGGGGGCCTGAACCTTTTGAGCCTTCGTTTTAGCTTCTTGAGCGAGCTTGAACCTTTTGAACCTTCGTTTTAGCTTTTGAGGTAGTTGAACCTTCTGAACCTTCATTTTAGCTTCTTGTGGGAGCTTGAACCTTTTGAACCTTCATTTTAGCTTCTTGAGGGAGTTTGAACCTTTTGAACCATCGTTCTAGCTTCTTGAGGGAGCTTGAACCTTTTGAACCTTCGTTTTAGCTTCTTGAGGAAGCTTGAACCTTTTGAACCATTGTTTTGGCTTCTTGAGGAAGCTTGAACCCTCTGAACCTTCGTTTTGGCTTCTTGAGGAAGCTTGAACCTTTTGAACCCTTATTTTAGCTTCTTGAGGAAGTTGATCCTTCTGAACCTTCGTTTTAGCTTCTTGGGGGGGCCTGAACCTTTTGAGCCTTCGTTTTAGCTTCTTGAGGGAGCTTGAACCTTTTGAACCTTCGTTTTAGCTTCTTGAGGTAGTTGAACCTTCTGAACCTTCATTTTAGCTTCTTGTGGGAGCTTGAACCTTTTGAACCTTCATTTTAGCTTCTTGAGGGAGTTTGAACCTTTTGAACCATGGTTCTAGCTTCTTGAGGGAGCTTGAACCATTTGAACCTTCGTTTTAGCTTCTTGAGGAAGCTTGAACCTTTTGAACCCTTGTTTTGGCTTCTTGAGGAAGCTTGAACCCTCTGAACCTTCGTTTTGGCTTCTTGAGGAAGCTTGAACCTTTTGAACCCTTATTTTAGCTTCTTGAGGAAGTTGATCCTTCTGAACCTTCGTTTTAGCATCTTGGGGGGCCTGAACCTTTTGAGCCTTCGTTTTAGCTTCTTGAGGGAGCTTGACCTTTTTGAACCTTCGTTTTAGCTTCTTGGGGGAGCTTGAACCTTTTGAACCCTTATTTTAGCTTCTGGAGGAAGTTGATCCTTCTGAACCTTCGTTTTCGCTTCTTGGGGGAGCCTGAACCTTTTGAGCCTTCGTTTTAGCTTCTTGAGGGAGCTTGAACCTTTTGAACCTTCGTTTTAGCTTCTTGAGGGAGCTTGAACCTTTTGAACCCTGGTTTTTGCTTCTTGAGGTAGTTGAACCTTCTGACCCTTCGTTTTAGCTTCTTGTGGGAGCTTGGACCTTTTGAACCTTCATTTTAGCTTCTTGAGGGAGTTTGAACCTTTTGAACCATCGTTCTAGCTTCTTGAGGGAGCTTGAACCTTTTGAACCTTTGTTTTAGCTTCTTGAGGAAGCTTGAACCTTTTGAACCCTTGTTTTGCCTTCTTGAAGAAGCTTCAACCCTCTGAACCATCGTTTTGGCTTCTTGAGGCAGCTTGAACCTTTTGAACCCTTATTTTAGCTTCTTGAGGAAGTTGATACTTCTGAACCTTCGTTTTCGCTTCTTAGGGGAGTCTGAACCTTTTGAGCCTTCGTTTTAGCTTCTTGAGGGAGCTTGAACCTTTTGAACATTCGTTTTAGCTTCTTGAGGGAGCTTGAACCTTTTGAACATTCGTTTTAGCTTCTTAAGGGAGCTTGAACCTTTTGAACCCTGGTTTTTGCTTCTTGAGGTAGTTGAACCTTCTGAACCTTCGTTTTCGCTTCTTGTGGAAGCTTGAACCTTTTGAACCTTCGTTTTAGCTTCTTGAGGAAGCTTGAACCTTTTGAACCCTTGTTTTGGCTTCTTGAGGAAGCTTGAACCTCTGAACCTTCGTTTTGGCTTCTTGAGGAAGCTTGAACCTTTTGAACCCTTATTTTAGCTTCTTGAGGAAGTTGATCCTTCTGAACCTTCGTTTTAGCTTCTTGGGGGGGCATGAACCTTTTGAGCCTTCGTTTTAGCTTCTTGAGGGAGCTTGAACCTTTTGAACCTTCGTTTTGGCTTCTTGAGGTAGTTGAACCTTCTGAACCTTCATTTTAGCTTCTTGTGGGAGCTTGAACCTTTTGAACCTTCATTTTAGCTTCGTGAGGGAGTTTGAACCTTTTGAACCATGGTTCTAGCTTCTTGAGGGAGCTTGAACCTTTTGAACCTTCGTTTTAGCTTCTTGAGGAAGCTTGAACCTCTTGAACCCTTATTTTGGCTTCTTGAGGAAGCTTGAACCCTCTGAACCTTCGTTTTAGCTTCTTGAGGAAGCTTGAACCTTTTGAACCCTTATTTTAGCTTCTTGAGGAAGTTGATCCTTCTGAACCTTCGTTTTAGCTTCTTGGGGGGCCTGAACCTTTTGAGCCTTCGTTTTAGCTTCTTGGGGGGGCCTGAACTTTTTGAACCTTCGTTTTAGCTTCTTGGGGGGAGCTTGAACCTTTGGAACCCTTATTTTAGCTTCTGGAGGAAGTTGATCCTTCTGAACCTTCGTTTTAGCTTCTTGGGAGAGCCTGAACCTTTTGAGCCTTCGTTTTAGCTTCTTGAGGGAGCTTGAACCTTTTGAACCTTCGTTTTAGCTTCTTGAGGGAGCTTGAACCTTTTGAACCCTGGTTTTTGCTTCTTGAGGTAGTTGAACCTTCTGACCCTTCGTTTTAGCTTCTTGTGGGAGCTTGAACCTTTTGAACCTTCATTTTAGCTTCTTGAGGGAGTTTGAACCTTTTGAACCATCGTTCTAGCTTCTTGAGGGAGCTTGAACCTTTTGAACCTTCGTTTTAGCTTCTTGAGGAAGCTTGAACCTTTTGAACCCTTGTTTTGGCTTGTTGAGGAAGCTTGAACCCTCTGAACCCTCGTTTTAGCTTCTTGAGGAAGCTTGAACCTTTTGAACCCTTCTTTTAGCTTCTTCGGGAAGTTGATCCTTCTGAACCTTCGTTTTAGCTTCTTGGGGGGCCTGAACCTTTTGAGCCTTCGTTTTAGCTTCTTGAGGGAGCTTGAACCTTTTGAACCTTCGTTTTAGCTTCTTGGGGAGGTTGAACCTTTTGAACCCTTATTTTAGCTTCTGGAGGAAGTTGATCCTTCTGAACCTTCGTTTTAGCTTCTTGGGGGAGCCTGAACCTTTTGAGCCTTCGTTTTAGCTTCTTGAGGGAGCTTGAACCTTTTGAACCTTCGTTTTAGCTTCTTGAGGGAGCTTGAACCTTTTGAACCCTGGTTTTTGCTTCTTGAGGTAGTTGAACCTTCTGACCCTTCGTTTTAGCTTCTTGTGGGAGCTTGAACCTTTTGAACCTTCATTTTAGCTTCTTGAGGGAGTTTGAACCTTTTGAACCATCGTTCTAGCTTCTTGAGGGGAGCTTGAACCTTTTGAACCTTCGTTTTAGCTTCTTGAGGAAGCTTGAACCTTTTGAACCCTTGTTTTGGCTTGTTGAGGAAGCTTGAACCCTCTGAACCTTCGTTTTGGCTTCTTGAGGAAGCTTGAACCTTTTGAATCCTTATTTTAGCTTCTTGAGGATGTTGATCGTTCTGAACCTTCGTTTTAGCTTCTTGTGGGAGCTTGAACCTTTTGAACCTTCATTTTAGCTTCTTGAGGGAGTTTGAACCTTTTGAACCATCGTTCTAGCTTATTGAGGGAGCTTGAACCTTTTTGAACCTTCGTTTTAGCTTCTTGAGGAAGCATGAACCTTTTGAACCCTTGTTTTGGCTTCTTGAGGAAGCTTGAACCCTCTGAACCTTCGTTTTGGCTTCTTGAGGAAGCTTGAACCTTTTGAACCCTTACTTTAGCTTCTTGAGGAAGTTGATCCTCCTGAACCTTCGTTTTAGGTTCTTGGGGGAGCCTGAACCTTTTGAGCCTTCGTTTTAGCGTCTTGAGGGAGTTTGAACCTTTTGAACCTCTGTTTTCGTTTCCTAAGGGAGCTTGTACCTTTTGAACCCTGGTTTTTGCTTCTTGAGGTAGTTGAACCTTCTGCACCTTCGTTTCAGCTTCTTGTGGGACCGTGAACCTTTTGAACCTCCATTTTAGCTTCTTGAGGGAGTTTGAACCTTTTGAACCATCGTTCTAGCTTCTTGAGGGAGCTTGAACCTTTTGAACTTTCGTTTTAGCTTCTTGAGGAAGCTTGAACGCTCTGAACCTTCGTTTTGGCTTCTTGAGGAAGCTTGAACCTTTTGAACCCTTATTTTAGCTTCTTGAGGAAGTTGATCCTTCTGAACCTTCGTTTTAGCTTCTTGGGGGAGCCTGAACCTTTTGAGCCTTCGTTTTAGCTTCTTGAGGGAGCTTGAACCTTTTCAACCTTCGTTTTAGCTTCTTGAGAGAGTTTGAACCTTTTGAACTATCGTTCTAGCTTCTTGAGGGAGCTTGAACCTTTTGAACCTTCGTTTTAGCTTCTTGGGGGAGCTTAAACCTTTTGAACCCTTATTTTAGCTTCTGGAGGAAGTTGATCCTTCTGAACCTTCGTTTTAGCTTCTTGGGGGAGCCTGAACCTTTTGAGCCTTCGTTTTACCATCTTGAGGGAGCTTGAACCTTTTGAACCTTCGTTTTAGCTTCTTGAGGGAGCTTGAACCTTTTGAACCTTCATTTTAGCTTCTTGAGGGAGTTTGAACCTTTTGAACCATCGTTCTAGCTTCTTGAGGGAGCTTGAACCTTTTGAACCTTCGTTTTAGCTTCTTGAGGAAGCTTGAACCTTTTGAACCCTTGTTTTGGCTTCTTAAAGAAGCTTGAACCCTCTGAACCTTCGTTTTGGCTTCTTGAGGCAGCTTGAACCTTTTGAACCCTTATCTTAGCTTCTTGAGGAATTCGATACTTCTGAACCTTCGTTTTAGCTTCTTAGGGGAGTCTGAACCTTTTGAGCCTTCGTTTTAGCTTCTTGAGGGAGCTTGAACATTTTGAACATTCATTTTAGCTTCTTGAGGGAGCTTGAACGTTTTGAACCCTGGTTTTTGCTTCTTGAGGTAGTTGAACCTTCTGAACCTTCGTTTTAGCTTCTTGTCGGAGCTTGAACCTTTTGAACCTTCATTTTAGCTTCTTGAGGGAGTTTGAACCTTTTGAACCATCGTTCTAGCTTCTTGAGGGAGCTTGAACCTTTTGAACCTTCGTTTTAGCTTCTTGAGGAAGCTTGAACCTTTTGAACCCTTGTTTTGGCTTGTTGAGGAAGCTTGAACCCTCTGAACCTTCGTTTTAGCTTCTTGAGGAAGCTTGAACCTTTTGAACCCTTATTTTAGCTTCTTCGGGAAGTTGATCCTTCAGAACCTTCGTTTTAGCTTCTTGGGGGGCCTGAACCTTTTGAGCCTTCGTTTTAGCATCTTGAGGGAGATTGAACCTTTTGAACCTTCGTTTTAGCTTCTTGGGGAGCTTGAACCTTTTGAACCCTTATTTTAGCTTCTGGAGGAAGTTGATCCTTCTGAACCTTCGTTTTAGCATCTTGGGGGAGCCTGAACCTTTTGAGCCTTCGTTTTAGCTTCTTGAGGCAGCTTGAACCTTTTGAACCCTGGTTTTTGCTTCTTGAGGTAGTTGAACCTTCTGACCCTTCGTTTTAGCTTCTTGTGGGAGCTTTGAACCTTTTGAACCTTCATTTTAGCTTCTGGAGGGAGTTTGAACCTTTTGAACCATCGTTCTAGCTTCTTGAGGGAGCTTGAACCTTTTGAACCTTCGTTTTAGCTTCTTGAGGAAGCTTGAACCTTTTGAACCCTTGTTTTGGCTTCTTGAGGAAGCTTGAACCCTCTGAACCTTCGTTTTGGCTTCTTGAGGAAGCTTGAACCTTTTGAACCCTTATTTTAGCTTCTTGAGGAAGTTGATACTTCTGAACCTTCGTTTTAGCTTCTTAGGGAGTCTGAACCTTTTGAGCCTTCGTTTTAGCTTCTTGAGGGAGCTTGAACCTTTTGAACATTCGTTTTAGCTTCTTGTGGGAGCTTGAACCTTTTGAACCGTGGTTTTTGCTTCTTGAGGTAGTTGAACCTTCTGAACCTTCGTTTTAGCTTCTTGTGGGAGCTCGAACCTTTTGAACATTCATTTTAGCTTCTTGAGGGAGTTTGAACCTTTTGAACCATCGTTCTAGCTTCTTGAGGGAGCTTGAACCTTTTGAACCTTCGTTTTAGCTTCTTGAGGAAGCTTGAACCTTTTGAACCCTTGTTTTGGCTTCTTGAGGAAGCTTGAACCCTCTGAACCTTCCTTTTGGCTTCTTGAGGAAGCTTGAACCTTTTGAACCCTTATTTTAGCTTCTTGAGGGAAGTTGATCCTTCTGAACCTTCGTTTTAGCTTCTTGGGGGGGGCCTGAACCTTTTGAGCCTTCGTTTTAGCTTCTTGAGGGAGCTTGAACCTTTTGAACCTTCGTTTTAGCTTCTTGAGGTAGTTGAACCTTCTGAACCTTCATTTAGCTTCTTGTGGGGGCTTGAACCTTTTCAACCTTCATTTTAGCTTCTTGAGAGAGTTTGAACCTTTTGAACCATCGTTCTAGCTTCTTGAGGGAGCTTGAACCTTTTGAACCTTCGTTTTAGCTTCTTGAGGAAGCTTGAACCTTTTGAACCCTTGTTTTAGCTTCCTGAGGAAGCTTGAACCCTCTGAACCTTCGTTTTAGCTTCTTGAGGAAGCTTGAACCTTTTGAACCCTTATTTTAGCTTCTTGGGGAAGTTGATCGTTCTGAACCTTCGTTTTAGCTTCTTGGGGGGCCTGAACCTTTTGAGCCTTCATTTTAGCTTCTTGAGGGAGCTTGAACCTTTTGAACCTTCGTTTTAGCTTCTTGGGGGGAGCTTGAACCTTTTGAACCCTTATTTTAGCTTCTGGAGGAAGTTGATCCTTCTGCACCTTCGTTTTAGCTTCTTGGGGGAGCCTGAACCTTTTGAGCCTTCGTTTTAGCTTCTTGAGGGAGCTTGAACCTTTTGAACCTTCGTTTTAGCTTCTTGGGGGAGCTTGAACCTTTTGAACCCTGGTTTTTGCTTCTTGAGGTAGTTGACCCTTCTGAACCTTCGTTTTCGCTTCTTGTGGGAGCTTGAACCTTTTGAACCTTCATTTTAGCTTCTTGAGCGAGTTTGAACCATTTGAACCATCGTTCTAGCTGCTTGAGGGAGCTTGAACCTTTTGAACCTTCGTTTTAGCTTCTTGAGGAAGCTTGAACCTTTTGAACCCTTGTTTTGGCTTCTTGAGGAAGCTTGAACCCTCTGAACCTTCGTTTTAGCTTCTTGAGGAAACTTGAACCTTTTGAACCCTTATTTTAACTTCTTGAGGAAGTTGATCCTTCTGAACCTTCGTTTTAGCTTCTTGGGGGGCCTGAACCTTCTGAGCCTTCGTTTTAGCTTCTTGAGGGAGCTTGAACCTTTTGAACCTTCGTTTTAGCTTCTTGGGGGAGCTTGAACCTTTTGAACCCTTATTTTAGCTTCTGGAGGAAGTTGATCGTTCTGACCCTTCGTTTTAGCTTCTTGGGGGAGCCTGAACCTTTTGAGCCTTCGTTTTAGCTTCTTGAGGGAGCTTGAACCTTTTGAACCTTCGTTTTAGCTTCTTGAGGGAGCTTGAACCTTTTGAACCCTGGTTTTTCCTTCTTGAGGTAGTTGAACCTTCTGACCCTTCGTTTTAGCTTCTTGTGGGAGCTTGAACCTTTTCAACCTTCATTTTAGCTTCTTGAGGAAGTTTGAACCTTTTGAACCATCGTTCTAGCTTCTTGAGGGAGCTTGAACCTTTTGAACCTTCGTTTTAGCTTCTTGAGGAAGCTTGAACCTTTTGAACCCTTGTTTTGGCTTCTTGAGGAAGCTTGAACCCTCTGAACCTTCGTTTTGGCTTCTTGAGGAAGCATGAGCCTTTTGAACCCTTATTTTCGCTTCTTGAGGAAGTTGATCCTTCTGAACCTTCGTTTTAGCTTCTTGGGGGGGCCTGAACCTTTTGAGCCTTCGTTTTAGCTTCTTGAGGGAGCTTGAACCTTTTGAACCTTCGTTTTAGCTTCTTGAGGTAGTTGAACCTTCTGAACCTTCATTTTAGCTTCTTGTGGGAGCATGAACCTTTTGAACCTTCATTTTAGCTTCTTGTGGGAGCATGAACCTTTTGAACCTTCATTTTAGCTTCTTGAGGGAGTTTGAACCATTTGAACCATCGTTCTAGCTTCTTGAGGGAGCTTGAACCTTTTGAACCTTCGTTTTAGCTTCTTGAGGAAGCTTGAACCTTTTGAACCCTTGTTTTGGCTTCTTGAGGAAGCTTGAACCCTCTGAACCTTCGTTTTAGCTTCTTGAGGAAACTTGACCCTTTTGAACCCTTATTTTAGCTTCTTGAGGAAGTTGATCCTTCTGAACCTTCGTTTTAGCTTCTTGGGGGGCCTGAACCTTCTGAGCCTTCGTTTTAGCTTCTTGAGGGAGCTTGAACCTTTTGAACCTTCGTTTTAGCTTCTTGGGGGAGCTTGAACCTTTTGAACCCTTATTTTAGCTTCTGGAGGAAGTTGATCCTTCTGACCCTTCGTTTTAGCTTCTTGGGGGAGCCTGAACCTTTTGAGACTTCGTTTTAGCTTCTTGAGGGAGCTTGAACCTTTTGAACCTTCGTTTTAGCTTCTTGAGGGAGCTTGAACCTTTTGAACCCTGGTTTTTGCTTCTTGAGGTAGTTGAACCTTCTGACCCTTCGTTTTAGCTTCTTGTGGGAGCTTGAACCTTTTGAACCTTCATTTTAGCTTCTTGAGGGAGTTTGAACCTTTTGAACCATCGTTCTAGCTTCTTGAGGGAGCTTGAACCTTTTGAACCTTCGTTTTCGCTTCTTGAGGAAGCTTGAACCTTTTGAACCCTTGTTTTGGCTTCTTAAAGAAGCTTGAACCCTCTGAACCTTCGTTTTGGCTTCTTGAGGCAGCTTGAACCTTTTGAACCCTTATCTTAGCTTCTTGAGGAAGTCGATACTTCTGAACCTTCGTTTTAGCTTCTTAGGGGAGTCTGAACCTTTTGAGCCTTCGTTTTAGCTTCTTGAGGGAGCTTGAACATTTTGAACATTCATTTTAGCTTCTTGAGGGAGCTTGAACGTTTTGAACCCTGGTTTTTGCTTCTTGAGGTAGTTGAACCTTCTGAACCTTCGTTTTAGCTTCTTGTCGGAGCTTGAACCTTTTGAACCTTCATTTTAGCTTCTTGAGGGAGTTTGAACCTTTTGAACCATCGTTCTAGCTTCTTGAGGGAGCTTGAACCTTTTGAACCTTCGTTTTAGCTTCTTGAGGAAGCTTGAACCTTTTGAACCCTTGTTTTGGCTTCTTGAGGAAGCTTGAACCCTCTGAACGTTCGTTTTAGCTTCTTGAGGGAACTTGAACCTTTTGAACCCTTATTTTAGATTCTTGAGGAAGTTGATCCTTCTGAACCTTCGTTTTAGCTTCTTGGGGGGCCTGAACCTTTTGAGCCTTCGATTTAGCTTCTTGAGGGAGCTTGAACCTTTTGAACCTTCGTTTTAGCTTCTTGGGGGAGCTTGAACCTTTTGAACCCTTATTTTAGCTTCTGGAGGAAGTTGATCGTTCTGACCCTTCGTTTTAGCTTCTTGGGGGAGCCTGAACCTTTTGAGCCTTCGTTTTAGCTTCTTGAGGGAGCTTGAACCTTCTGAACCTTCGTTTTAGCTTCTTGAGGGAGCTTGAACCTTTTGAACCCTGGTTTTTGCTTCTTGAGGTAGTTGAACCTTCTGACCCTTCGTTTTAGCTTCTTGTGGGAGCTTGAACCTTTTGAACCTTCATTTTAGCTTCTTGACGGAGTTTGAACCTTTTGAACCATCGTTCTAGCTTCTTGAGGGAGCTTGAACCTTTTGAACCTTCGTTTTAGCTTCTTGAGGAAGCTTGAACCTTTTGAACCTTCGTTTTAGCTTCTTGAGGAAGCTTGAACCTTTTGAACCCTTGTTTTGGCTTCTTGAGGAAGCTTGAACCCTCTGAACCTTCGTTTTGGCTTCTTGAGGAAGCATGAGCCTTTTGAACCCTTATTTTCGCTTCTTGAGGAAGTTGATCCTTCTGAACCTTCGTTTTAGCTTCTTGGGGGGGCCTGAACCTTTTGAGCCTTCGTTTTAGCTTCTTGAGGGAGCTTGAACCTTTTGAACCTTCGTTTTAGCTTCTTGAGGTAGTTGAACCTTCTGAACCTTCATTTTAGCTTCTTGTGGGAGCATGAACCTTTTGAACCTTCATTTTAGCTTCTTGTGGGAGCATGAACCTTTTGAACCTTCATTTTAGCTTCTTGAGGGAGTTTGAACCATTTGAACCATCGTTCTAGCTTCTTGAGGGAGCTTGAACCTTTTGAACCTTCGTTTTAGCTTCTTGAGGAAGCTTGAACCTTTTGAACCCTTGTTTTGGCTTCTTGAGGAAGCTTGAACCCTCTGAACCTTCGTTTTAGCTTCTTGAGGAAACTTGACCCTTTTGAACCCTTATTTTAGCTTCTTGAGGAAGTTGATCCTTCTGAACCTTCGTTTTAGCTTCTTGGGGGGCCTGAACCTTCTGAGCCTTCGTTTTAGCTTCTTGAGGGAGCTTGAACCTTTTGAACCTTCGTTTTAGCTTCTTGGGGGAGCTTGAACCTTTTGAACCCTTATTTTAGCTTCTGGAGGAAGTTGATCCTTCTGACCCTTCGTTTTAGCTTCTTGGGGGAGCCTGAACCTTTTGAGACTTCGTTTTAGCTTCTTGAGGGAGCTTGAACCTTTTGAACCTTCGTTTTAGCTTCTTGAGGGAGCTTGAACCTTTTGAACCCTGGTTTTTGCTTCTTGAGGTAGTTGAACCTTCTGACCCTTCGTTTTAGCTTCTTGTGGGAGCTTGAACCTTTTGAACCTTCATTTTAGCTTCTTGAGGGAGTTTGAACCTTTTGAACCATCGTTCTAGCTTCTTGAGGGAGCTTGAACCTTTTGAACCTTCGTTTTCGCTTCTTGAGGAAGCTTGAACCTTTTGAACCCTTGTTTTGGCTTCTTAAAGAAGCTTGAACCCTCTGAACCTTCGTTTTGGCTTCTTGAGGCAGCTTGAACCTTTTGAACCCTTATCTTAGCTTCTTGAGGAAGTCGATACTTCTGAACCTTCGTTTTAGCTTCTTAGGGGAGTCTGAACCTTTTGAGCCTTCGTTTTAGCTTCTTGAGGGAGCTTGAACATTTTGAACATTCATTTTAGCTTCTTGAGGGAGCTTGAACGTTTTGAACCCTGGTTTTTGCTTCTTGAGGTAGTTGAACCTTCTGAACCTTCGTTTTAGCTTCTTGTCGGAGCTTGAACCTTTTGAACCTTCATTTTAGCTTCTTGAGGGAGTTTGAACCTTTTGAACCATCGTTCTAGCTTCTTGAGGGAGCTTGAACCTTTTGAACCTTCGTTTTAGCTTCTTGAGGAAGCTTGAACCTTTTGAACCCTTGTTTTGGCTTCTTGAGGAAGCTTGAACCCTCTGAACGTTCGTTTTAGCTTCTTGAGGGAACTTGAACCTTTTGAACCCTTATTTTAGATTCTTGAGGAAGTTGATCCTTCTGAACCTTCGTTTTAGCTTCTTGGGGGGCCTGAACCTTTTGAGCCTTCGATTTAGCTTCTTGAGGGAGCTTGAACCTTTTGAACCTTCGTTTTAGCTTCTTGGGGGAGCTTGAACCTTTTGAACCCTTATTTTAGCTTCTGGAGGAAGTTGATCGTTCTGACCCTTCGTTTTAGCTTCTTGGGGGAGCCTGAACCTTTTGAGCCTTCGTTTTAGCTTCTTGAGGGAGCTTGAACCTTCTGAACCTTCGTTTTAGCTTCTTGAGGGAGCTTGAACCTTTTGAACCCTGGTTTTTGCTTCTTGAGGTAGTTGAACCTTCTGACCCTTCGTTTTAGCTTCTTGTGGGAGCTTGAACCTTTTGAACCTTCATTTTAGCTTCTTGACGGAGTTTGAACCTTTTGAACCATCGTTCTAGCTTCTTGAGGGAGCTTGAACCTTTTGAACCTTCGTTTTAGCTTCTTGAGGAAGCTTGAACCTTTTGAACCCTTGTTTTGGCTTCTTAAAGAAGCTTGAACCCTCTGAACCTTCGTTTTGGCTTCTTGAGGCAGCTTGAACCTTTTGAACCCTTATCTTAGCTTCTTGAGGAAGTCGATACTTCTGAACCTTCGTTTTAGCTTCTTAGGGGAGTCTGAACCTTTTGAGCCTTCGTTTTAGCTTCTTGAGGGAGCTTGAACATTTTGAACATTCGTTTTAGCTTCTTGAGGGAGCTTGAACGTTTTGAACCCTGGTTTTTGCTTCTTGAGGTAGTTGAACCTTCTGAACCTTCGTTTTAGCTTCTTGTCGGAGCTTGAACCTTTTGAACCTTCATTTTAGCTTATTGAGGGAGTTTGAACCTTTTGAACCATCGTTCTAGCTTCTTGAGGGAGCTTGAACCTTTTGAACCTTCGTTTTAGTTTCTTGAGGAAGGTTCAACCTTTTGAACCTTCGTTTTGGCTTCTTGGGGGACCTGAACCTTTTGAGCCTTCGCTTTAGCATCTTGAGGGAGATTGAACCTTTTGAACCTTCGTTTTAGCTTCTTGGGGGAGCTTGAACCTTTTGAACCCTTATTTTAGCTTCTGGAGGAAGTTGATCCTTCTGAACCATCGTTTTAGCTTCTTGGGGGAGCCTGAACCTTTTGCACAGTTTATCACTCGCGCTGTTTTGCGCATCGCACTGTTTTGCGCAGTTTGTCACTCGCGCTGTTTTGCGCGTCTCACTGTTTTGCGTAGTTTATCACTCGCGCGGTTTGCGCATTGCATTGTTTTGCGCAGTTTATCACTCGCGCCGTTTTGCGCATCGCACTGTTTTCGACAGTTTATCACTCGCGCGCTTTTGCGCATCGCACGGTTTTGCGCAGTTTATCACTGGCGCCGTTTTGCGCCTCGCACCGTTTTGCGCAGTTTATCACTCGCGCCGTTTTGCGCATCCCACCGTTTTGCGCAGTTTATCACTCGCGCCGTTTTGCGCATCGCACTGTTTTCGGCAGATTATCACTCGCACGCTTTTGCGCATCGCACTATTTTGCGCAGTTTAACACTCGCGCCGTTTTGCGCATCGCACTATTTTGCGCAGTTTATCACTCGCGCCGTTTTGCGCATCGCACCGTTTTGGGCAGCTTAACACTCGCGCGGTTTATCGTATCGCATTGTTTTGCGCAGTTTATCACTCTTGCCGTTTTGCGCATCGCTTTATTTTGCGCAGTTTAACACTCACGCCGTTTTGCGCATCGCACTGTTTTGCGCAGTTTATCACTCGCGCCGTTTTGCGCATCGCACTGTTTTACGCAGTTTAACACTCACGCCTTTTGGCGCATCGCACTGTTTTTCGCAGTTTATCACTCGTGCCGTTTTGCGCAGTTCAACACTTCCGCAGTTTATCGCATCGCACCGTTTTGCGCAATTTATCACTCGCGCTGTTTTGCGCATCGCACTGTTTTGCGCAGTTTATCACTCGCGCCGTTTTGTGCATCGCACCATTTACCGCAGTTTAACACTCGCGCAGTTTATCGCATCACATTGTTTTGCGTAGTTTATCACTCGCGCTATTTTGCGCATCGCACTGTTTTGCGCAGTTTATCACTCATGCCGTTTTGCGCATCGCACTCTTTTGTGCAGTTTAACACTCGCGCCTTTTGGCGCATCGCACTGTTTTGCGCAGTTTATCACTCGCGCCGTTTTGCGCATCGCACTATTTTGCGCGAGTGTGCACAGTTTATCACTCGCACCGTTTTACGCATCGCACAGTTTTGCGCAGTTTATCACGCGCGCCGTGTTGCGCATCGCACGGTTTTTGCGCAGTTTATCACCGGCGCCGTTTTGCGCATCGCACCGTTTTGCGCAGTTTAATACTGGCGCCGTTTTGCGCATCGCACTGTTTTGCGCAGTTTATCACCTCGCGCCGTTTTGCGCATCGCACTGTTTTGCGCAGTTTATCACTCGCGCCGTTTTGTGCATCGCACTGTTTTCTGCGGTTTAACACTCGCGCCTTTTGGCGCATCGCACTGTTTTGCGCAGTTTATCACTCGCACTGTTTTGCGCAGTTTATCACTCGCACCATTTTGCTCATCGCACGGTTTTGGGCAGTTTATCACTCGCGCCGTTTTTGCGCATCGCACCATTTTGCGCAGTTTAACACTCGCGCCTTTTGGCGCATCACACTGTTTTGCGCAGTTTATCACTCGCGCGGTTTTGCGCATCGTACTGTTTTGCGCAGTTTATCACTCGCGCCGTTTTGCGCATCGCTCTATTTTGCGCAGTTTATCACTCGCCCCGTTTTGCGCATCGCACCATTTTGGGCAGTTTATCACTCGCGCCGTTTTGCGCATCGCACTTTTTGCACAGTTTAACACTCGCGCCTTTTGGCGCATCGCACTGTTATGCGCAGTTTATCACTGCGCTGTTTTGCGCATCGCACTGTTTTGCGCAGTTTAACACTCGCGCCTTTTGGCGCATCGCACTTTTTGCACAGTTTAACACTCGCTCCTTTTGGCGCATCGCACTGTTATGCGCAGTTTATCACTGCGCTGTTTTGCGCATCGCATTGTTTTGCGCAGTTTATGACGCGCGCAGTTTTGCACATCGCACTGTTTTGCGCAGTTTATCACCGGCGCGGTTTTGCGCATCGCACTTTTTGCACAGTTTAACACCCGCGCCTTTTGGCGCATCGCACTGTTATGCGCAGTTTATCACTCGCGCTATTTTGCGCATCGCACTGTTTTGCGCAGTTTATCACGCGCGCAGTTTTGCACATCGCACTGTTTTGCGCACTTTTATCACCCGCGCGGTTTTGCGCATCGCACTGTTTTGCGCGGTTTATCACTCGCGCCGTTTTGCTCATCGCACTGTTTTGCGCATCGCACTGTTTTGCACGGTTTATCACTCGCGCTGTTTTACGCATCGCACTGTTTTGCGCAGTTTATCACTCGCGTTGTTTTGCGCGTCTCACTGTTTTGCGTAGTTTATCACTCGCGCGGTTTGCGCATTGCATTTTTTTGCGCAGTTTATCACTCGCGCCGTTTTGCGCATCGCACTGTTTTCGACAGTTTATCACTCGCGCGCTTTTGCGCATCGCACGGTTTTGCGCAATTTATCACTGGCGCCGTTTTGCGCCTCGCACCGTTTTGCGCAGTTTATCACTCGCGCCGTTTTGCGCATCCCACCGTTTTGCGCAGTTTATCACTCGCGTCGTTTTGCGCATCGGCACTGTTTTCGGCAGATTATCACTCGCACGCTTTTGCGCATCGCACTGTTTTGCGCAGTTTAACACTCGCGCGGTTTTGCGCATCGCAGTATTTTGCGCAGTTTATCACTCGCGCCGTTTTGCGCATCGCACCATTTTGGGCAGTTTAACACTCGCGCGGTTTATCGCATCGCATTGTTTTGCGCAGTTTATCACTCTTGCCGTTTTGCGCATCGCTTTATTTTGCGCAGTTTAACACTCGCGCCGTTTTGCGCATCGCACTGTTTTGCGCAGTTTATCACTCGCGCCGTTTTGCGCATCGCACTGTTTTACGCAGTTTAACACTCGCGCCTTTTGGCGCATCGCACTGTTTTGCGCAGTTTATCACTCGTGCCGTTTTGCGCAGTTCAAACACTTCCGCAGGTTATCGCATCGCACCGTTTTGCGCAATTTATCACTCGCGCTGTTTTGCGCATCGCACTGTTTTGCGCAGTTTATCACTCGCGCCGTTTTGCGGATCGCACCATTTTGCGCAGTTTAACACTCGCGCAGTTTTATCGCATCACATTGTTTTGCGTAGTTTATCACTCGCGCTATTTTGCGCATCGCACTGTTTTGCGCAGTTTATCACTCATGCCGTTTTGCGCATCGCACTCTTTTGTGCAGTTTAACACTCGCGCCTTTTGGCGCATCGCACTGTTTTGCGCAGTTTATCACTCGCGCCGTTTTGCGCATCACACTGTTTTGCGCGAGTGTGCACAGTTTATCACTCGCGCCGTTTTTACGCATCGCACAGTTTTGCGCAGTTTATCACGCGCGTCGTGTTGCGCATCGCAACCGTTTTGCGCAGTTTAATTATGGCGCCGTTTTGCGCATCGCACTGTTTTGCGCAGTTTATCACTCGCGCCGTTTTGCGCATCGCACTGTTTTGCGCAGTTTATCACTCGCGCCGTTTTGCGCATCGCACTGTTTTGCGCAGTTTATCACTCGCGCCGTTTTGTGCATCGCACTGTTTTTCTGCGGTTTAACACTCGCGCCTTTTGGCGCATCGCACTGTTTTTGCGCAGTTTATCACTCGCGCTGTTTTGCGCATCGCACTATTTTGCGTAGTTTATCACTCGCCCCGTTTTGCTCATCGCACGGTTTTGGGCAGTTTATCACTCGCGCCGTTTTGCGCATCGCACCATTTTGCGCAGTTTAACACTCGCGCCTTTTGGCGCATCGCACTGTTTTGCGCAGTTTATCACTCGCGCGGTTTTGCGCATCGTACTGTTTTGCGCAGTTTATCACTCGCGCCGTTTTGTGCATTGCTCTGTTTTGCGCAGTTTATCACTCGCCCCGTTTTGCGCATCGCACCGTTTTGGGCAGTTTATCACTCGCGCCGTTTTGCGCATCGCACCGTTTTGCGCAGTTTATCACTCGCGCCGTTTTGCGCATCGCACTTTTTGCACAGTTTAACACTCGCGCCTTTTGGCGCATCGCACTGTTATGCGCAGTTTATCACTGCGCTGTTTTGCGCATCGCACTGTTTTGCGCAGTTTAACACTCGCGCCTTTTGGCGCATCGCACTTTTTGCACAGTTTAACACTCGCGCCTTTTGGCGCATCGCACTGTTATGCGCAGTTTATCACTGCGTTGTTTTGCGCAGTTTATGACGCGCGCAGTTTTGCACATTGCACTGTTTTGCGCAGTTTATCACCGGCGCGGTTTTGCGCATTGCACTTTTTGCACAGTTTAACACCCGCGCCTTTTGGCGCATCGCACTGTTATGCGCAGTTTATCACTCGCGCTGTTTTGCGCATCGCACTGTTTTGCGCAGTTTATCACGCGCGCAGTTTTGCACATCGCACTGTTTTGCGCAGTTTATCACCCGCGCAGTTTTGCGCATCGCACTGTTTTGCGCGGTTTATCACTCGCGCCGTTTTGCTCATCGCACTGTTTTGCGCATCGCACTGTTTTGCACGGTTTATCACTCACGCTGTTTTGCGCATCGCACTGTTTTGCGCAGTTTATCACTCGCGCTGTTTTGCGCGTCTCACTGTTTTGCGTAGTTTATCACTCGTGCGGTTTGCGCATTGCATTGTTTTGCGCAGTTTATCACTCGCGCCGTTTTGCGCATCGCACTGTTTTCGACAGTTTATCACTCGCGCGCTTTTGCGCATCGCACGGTTTTGCGCAGTTTATCACTGCCGCCGTTTTGCGCCTCGCACCGTTTTGCGCAGTTTATCACTCGCGCCGTTTTGCGCATCCCACCGTTTTGCGCAGTTTATCACTCGCGCCGTTTTGCGCATCGCACTGTTTTCGACAGATTATCACTCGCACGCTTTTGCGCATCGCACTGTTTTGCGCAGTTTAACACTCGCGGCGTTTTGCGCATCGCACTATTTTGCGCAGTTTATCACTCGCGCCGTTTTGCGCATCGCACCGTTTTGGGCAGCTTAACACTCGCGCGGTTTATCGTATCGCATTGTTTTGCGCAGTTTATCACTCTTGCCGTTTTGCGCATCGCACTGTTTTGCGCAGTTTATCACTCGCGTCGTTTTGCGCATCGCACTGTTTTCTGCGGTTTAAACACTCGCGCCTTTTGGCGCATCGCACTGTTTTGCGCAGTTTATCACTCGCGCTATTTTGCGCATCGCACTATTTTGCGCAGTTTATCACTCGCACCGTTTTGCTCATCGCACGGTTTTGGGCAGTTTATCACTCGCGCCGTTTTGAGCATCGCACTGTTTTCTGCGGTTTAACACTCGCGCCTTTTGGCGCATCGCATTGTTATGCGCAGTTTATCACTGCGCTGTTTTGCGCATCGCACTGTTTTGCGCAGTTTAACACTCGCGCCTTTTGGCGCATCGCACTTTTTGCACAATTTAACACTCGCGCCTTTTGGCGCATCGCACTGTTATGCGCAGTTTATCACTGCGTTGTTTTGCGCAGTTTATGACGCGCGCAGTTTTGCACATCGCACTGTTTTGCGCAGTTTATCACCGGCGCGGTTTTGCGCATCGCACTTTTTGCACAGTTTAACACCCGCGCCTTTTGGCGCATCGCACTGTTATGCGCAGTTTATCACTCGCGCTGTTTTGCGCATCGCACTGTTTTGCGCAGTTTATCACGCGCGCAGTTTTGCACATCGCACTGTTTTGCGCAGTTTATCACCCCCGCGGTTTTGCGCATCGCACTGTTTTGCGCGGTTTATCACTCGCCCCGTTTTGCTCATCGCACTGTTTTGCGCATCGCACTGTTTTGCACGGTTTATCACTCACGCTGTTTTGCGCATCGCACTGTTTTGCGCAGTTTATCACTCGCGCTGTTTTGCGCGTCTCACTGTTTTGCGTAGTTTATCACTCGTGCGGTTTGCGCATTGCATTGTTTTGCGCAGTTTATCACTCGCGCCGTTTTGCGCATCGCACTGTTTTCGACAGTTTATCACTCGCGCGCTTTTGCGCATCGCACGGTTTTGCGCAGTTTATCACTGCCGCCGTTTTGCGCCTCGCACCGTTTTGCGCAGTTTATCACTCGCGCCGTTTTGCACATCCCACCGTTTTGCGCAGTTTATCACTCGCGCCGTTTTGCGCATCGCACTGTTTTCGACAGATTATCACTCGCACGCTTTTGCGCATCGCACTGTTTTGCGCAGTTTAACACTCGCGGCGTTTTGCGCATCGCACTATTTTGCGCAGTTTATCACTCGCGCCGTTTTGCGCATCGCACCGTTTTGGGCAGCTTAACACTCGCGCGGTTTATCGTATCGCATTGTTTTGCGCAGTTTATCACTCTTGCCGTTTTGCGCATCGCACTGTTTTGCGCAGTTTATCACTCGCACCGTTTTGCTCATCGCACGGTTTTGGGCAGTTTATCACTCGCGCCGTTTTGCGCATCGCACTGTTTTCTGCGGTTTAACACTCGCGCCTTTTCGCGCATCGCACTGTTATGCGCAGTTTATCACTGCGCTGTTTTGCGCATCGCACTGTTTTGCGCAGTTTAACACTCGCGCCTTTTGGCGCATCGCACTTTTTGCACAGTTTAACACTCGCGCCTTTTGGCGCATCGCACTGTTATGCGCAGTTTATCACTGCGCTGTTTTGCGCATCGCACTGTTTTGCGCAGTTTATGACGCGCGCAGTTTTGCACATCGCACTGTTTTGCGCTGTTTATCACCGGCGCGGTTTTGCGCATCGCACTTTTTGCAAAGTTTAACACCCGCGCCTTTTGGCGCATCGCACTGTTATGCGCAGTTTATCACTCGCGCTGTTTTGCGCATCGCACTGTTTTGCGCAGTTTATCACGCGCGCAGTTTTGCACATCGCACTGTTTTGCGCAGTTTCTCACCCACGCGGTTTTGCGCATCGCACTGTTTTGCGCGGTTTATCACTCGCGCCGTTTTGCTCATCGCACTGTTTTGCGCATCGCACTATTTTGCACGGTTTATCACTCGCGCTGTTTTGCGCATCGCACTGTTTTGCGCAGTTTATCACTCGCGCTGTTTTGCGCGTCTCACTGTTTTGCGTAGTTTTTCACTCGCGCGGTTTGCGCATTGCATTGTTTTGCGCAGTTTATCACTCGCGCCGTTTTGCGCATCGCACTGTTTTCGACAGTTTATCACTCGCGCGCTTTTGCGCGTCGCACGGTTTTGCGCAGTTTATCACTCGCGCCGTTTTGCGCCTCGCACCGTTTTGCGCAGTTTATCACACGCGCCGTTTTGCGCATCCCACCGTTTTGCGCAGTTTATCACTCGCGCCGTTTTGAGCATCGCACTGTTTTCGGCAGATTATCACTCGCACGCTTTTGCGCATCGCACTGTTTTGCGCAGTTTAACACTCGCGGCGTTTTGCGCATCGCACTATTTTGCGCAGTTTATCACTCGCGCCGTTTTGTGCATCGCACCGTTTTGGGCAGCTTAACACTCGCGCGGTTTATCGTATCGCATTGTTTTTGCGCAGTTTATCACTCTTGCCGTTTTGCGCATCGCACTGTTTTGCGCAGTTTATCACTCGCGCCGTTTTGCGCATCGCACTGTTTTGCGCAGTTTATCACTCGCGCCGTTTTGCGCATCGCACTGTTTTCTGCGGTTTAACACTCGCGCCTTTTGGCGCATCGCACTGTTTTGCGCAGTTTATCACTCGCGCTGTTTTGCGCATCGCACTATTTTGCGCAGTTTATCACTCGCACCGTTTTGCTCATCGCACGGTTTTTGGGCAGTTTATCACTCGCGCCGTTTTGCGCATCGCACTGTTTTCTGCGGTTTAACACTCGCGCCTTTTGGCGCATCGCACTGTTATGCGCAGTTTATCACTGGGCTGTTTTGCGCATCGCACTGTTTTGCGCAGTTTATCACTCGCGTCGTTTTGCGCATCGCACTGTTTTCTGCGGTTTAACACTCGCGGCTTTTGGCGCATCGCACTGTTTTGCGCAGTTTATCACTCGCGCTGTTTTGCGCATCGCACTATTTTGCGCAGTTTATCACTCGCACCGTTTTGCTCATCGCACGGTTTTGGGCAGTTTATCACTCGCGCCGTTTTGCGCATCGCACTGTTTTCTGCGGTTTAACACTCGCGCGGTTTTGCGCAACGTACTGTTTTGCGCAGTTTATCACTCGCGCCGTTTTTGCGCATCGCTCTATTTTGCGCAGTTTATCACTCGCCCCGTTTTGCGCAGTTTATCACTCGCGCCGTTTTGCGCATCGCACCGTTTTGCGCAGTTTATCACTCGCGCCGTTTTGCGCATCGCACTTTTTGCACAGTTTAACACTCGCGCCTTTTGGCGCATCGCACTGTTATGCGCAGTTTATCACTGCGCTGTTTTGCGCATCGCACTGTTTTGCACAGTTTAACACTCGCGCCTTTTGGCGCATCGCACTTTTTGCACAGTTTAACACTCACGCCTTTTGGCGCATTGCAATGTTATGCGCAGTTTATCACTGCGCTGTTTTGCGCATCGCACTGTTTTGCGCAGTTTATGACGCGCGCAGTTTTGCACATCGCACTGTTTTGCGCAGTTTATCACCGGCGCGGTTTTGCGCATCGCACTTTTTGCACAGTTTAACACCCGCGCCTTTTGGCGCATCGCACTGTTATGCGCAGTTTATCACTCGCGCTGTTTTGCGCATCGCACTGTTTTGCAAAGTTTATCACGCGCGCAGTTTTGCACATCGCACTGTTTTGCGCAGTTTATCACCCGCGCGGTTTTGCGCATCGCACTGTTTTACGCGGTTTATCACTCGCGCCGTTTTGCTCATCGCACTGTTTTGCGCATCGCACTGTTTTGCACAGTTTATCATTCGCGCCGTTTTGCTCATCGCAACGGTTTTGGGCAGTTTATCACTCGCGCCGTTTTGCGCATCGCACTGTTTTCTGCGGTTTAACACTCGCGCCTTTTGGCGCATCGCACTGTTATGCGCAGTTTATCACTGCGCTGTTTTGCGCATCGCACTGTTTTGCGCAGTTTAACACTCGCGCCTTTTGGCGCATCGCACTTTTTGCACAGTTTAACACTCGCGCCTTTTGGCGCATCGCACTGTTATGCGCAGTTTATCACTGCGTTGTTTTGCGCAGTTTATGACGCGCGCAGTTTTGCACATCGCACTGTTTTGCGCAGTTTATCACCGGCGCGGTTTTGCGCATCGCACTTTTTGCACAGTTTAACACCCGCGCCTTTTGGCGCATCGCACTGTTATGCGCAGTTTATCACTCGCGCTGTTTTGCGCATCGCACTGTTTTGCGCAGTTTATCACGCGCGCAGTTTTGCACATCGCACTGTTTTGCGCAGTTTATCACCCGCGCGGTTTTGCGCATCGCACTGTTTTGCGCGGTTTATCACTCGCGCCGTTTTGCTCATCGCACTGTTTTGCGCATCGCACTGTTTTGCACGGTTTATCACTCACGCTGTTTTGCGCATCGCACTGTTTTGCGCAGTTTATCACTCGCGCTGTTTTGCGCGTCTCACTGTTTTGCGTAGTTTATCACTCGTGCGGTTTGCGCATTGCATTGTTTTGCGCAGTTTATCACTTGCGCCGTTTTGCGCATCGCACTGTTTTCGACAGTTTATCACTCGCGCGCTTTTGCGCATCGCACGGTTTTGCGCAGTTTATCACTGCCGCCGTTT
>JAXFYN010001322.1:0-34622 GCA_036172215.1 Camellia granthamiana | reverse complement strand
GGTATGATCAAAGATTCAGAATCTCTATGCCACTATTTGCTGGACAAGGCTCAGGTAATCTTGCAAGGGCTGCCGTGTCATAATCAAATGAAAAGAAAGTAGAAAGAGATGTAAATTGAATGACATTTAAGGGGATGTAGTAACTAGGTCAGGAAGAACTCACAGGTAGATGAATTAGACCTAAGCACTGGACAGTGCTATAAACTCTCTTTTCGCATCTACTCGTTAATTTGTTATCTGGGTATAAAACATGGTCGAAAGCGGTGAAGTTCATTTCTTGCTTTTACTTCACATTATTATTATTATCATTATTATTAATGACTTTAAGGTTATGATTCTCAGGTGGCTCTTGTCCCAGGAGATGCATTTGGGGATGACAGCTGCATTCGCATCTCGTATGCATCATCTCTTTCCAGCCTAAAGGCTGCAGTGGACCGAATTAAGAAAGCATTAATCACTGTCCGACCTGCTATCCCTGTTTAACTTAGAGACTAGCTATCATAAGTTATTATTCTTGTACTCATTTTCAGATCCAAAATGTGTATTTTGTGGTTAATTCATATTATATAATGAATAAAGTCCGGGACCTCATATTCCATAACCTATTTCAATCAATCAGCTTGCTATTGTACTCGCTATAATCAAGTAGACACTACAAGAAAAATTCATTGTCACAGCGCTTATAATATAGTTTTGATGTTTGTCTCACTTTTTTTTCCTCATAAAAGTTTTCAATTAAGGTTTAATGCAGAGTTTTATTTTCTTTGTTCCTCTGCAGTTTCTCCAAAACCAAGGCCTTTTAGTCAGCATCTCAAATGATAATGATATTCAGGTATCTATTTTCTATGGATTGTTTAGTTTCTTCTTGTGTAAACATGACTTGGTGATAGCAGTATTGTCACTCTGTCAAGCTTTCACTTCATTTGTTCTTCTAATATTCCTTCTCATTGCTCAATGCTGTAATGCTTCTCAAATCATTAGCAAGCAAGACAAACTAGACAGATGACAAAGGGGAAAAAAAAAATTAACAAGCAGCAGAGGTCAGAAATGTTAAATTCTTAGCAAAGGCCTCTGATACTGGGAGATAAAACGCTGAAGGATCAAAAGCTCCCGAGAACTTGAGGGAAAGTCCCACTGAGGTAGCTGATGATCAGTTTAATTAAAAGATCTGTGGAACTTCATGAATTGTTGGTTAGCTTTGCTGGAGCTGGTGGAGAGACAAGATAGTATCTAAAACTAAAGTTAGAATATCCCAGGATGCAGAGGAGGCTTTTGTTGACTGTTTGGATCACCCTCAATGATGATATCCCATCACCAAAAAAACTAGCCTAATGACTAGTGCTTCTGCTGGATCTGAGTTGAGGGACTTGCTAGGAGCTCTATGCTTTGGAATTCAGTTTTTGAATATGTGCCATTAGTCTATCAGTTATTAAATCCAAGGGACTGGAGTGTTTTCAAAGTTGATTTTCATTCGACCGGCCCTTCCTTTTCTATTCATTTTTTAATGCTAGCAGAAGCTGGATCAAACACCAACTGACTTATAAGCTATATTAATCATTTTTGATTAAAACTTCCATTTTTTTTTCTTACATTGTCATATCGCAATTCAAGCATAATTGGACGTGTTGATGATCCTTGAAGGAATTAAAAAAGAAAGAAAAAAACATATGACATCTTTTAGGTGGGATTACTGGACAGATATATCATACATCCATATGTATGTGTATGTTTCTAGAGAGTTGTGTTGCCTTAATGGCTTTTGTACCATTTATATTGATAATAAAAGCATATATTCTCTGTTAAATAATCTCTCCCTCTCCCTCCCTCTCTCTCTCTCCCCCTCTCTCTCTCTCTTGCAGGTTTGGAATCTGGAGAGCAGGTGTATTGCTGGTAGTTTACAATGGGAATACAATATGACTGCTTTCTCTGTAATCTATGCCTCCCACTTCATGTACTGATGACAAATTCCTCCCACTTCATGCACTGATGACAAAAAAATTGTTAGATCTTAACACGATCAGCCTATGGAAGTAAGGGTTTGGTGCATTCTATAATTCTTTTTCTGCTGTTGCAATAACACAGGTATATTGGAGACGAGTATGGGACGATGTCTGTTTTGAAATATCAAACTGGGGGTGCAGAGCTTTTGCACTTACCATATCATATATCTGCGGATTACCTAACAGGTACTTATGCTTTATCTTCTCATTAAAAGTTGCTTATGTACTTGCAGAGCATGACTCATTTATTGGTGTTTGACTTTTTGTTTATAGAATGTTTGTATTATTAAATTAAATACCAATTTCCAGTCCCCACACTTGTTTTATATTTCTCTGTGTTGTTTTTACTTGTATCATTCACCCAATAATTCACGAACCACAATGCATGTTTACTCCCTATGCATTTCCATCTTGGTTCAGATCTGACACCAGTGACCTAAACAACACTGCCGAATCCACCATGATTAGACATACTCTGTCCTTTGTAGTTGCTGAAATCTTATCCATGATTCAGATTTACGCGAGATTGATTCGAATGAGATGATGGACTTGATCTCCAATCAAAAGATTTGGATCTACAAGACCTGAAGCTGATCTTCTGAGGCATCTCTGAAGTTGATTACTCACGTTCACTAACGAGAAACTGAGGTGATGATTTATATATATATGCATGTATACCTATGTTTTTTTCAAAATTCTGATGCATCACATAATGCATATAAACTACACCAGGTTTTGGAAGAGGTGAAATGAGGATATTCGTGAAGTTTTGGTGTTCCAGCTTCCTTTCCTAAGAATCAGCATTCTAATTTATAGTGGATACCAAGGTGAGACACATTAACAAAGAAGCAGGAGCATGTTAGATAATTAAAAATCTATTGTATCTTTTACATGGTTAACAGAAATGATCTACTCTTAAGAACAATAAATATATAGAAGCAGAAGCATATTAGCGTTCTGATTTCTGGGTTATTTTTGAACCTATTACAGCTATGGAGAAGCCTATGATAATTCAATATCAACCAAGTGAGCAATTACATCTATGGAGAAGCTGAGGCATTGACTGATGATATTGAAGAAGAGAGTCAGATTTTTGGGGAGGTCTTGAGGATCAAAAAGATTATTGATAATTGTCAAGATGAGGTTTATCTTCATAACTTCTACTAAATCTCTCTTTTATGTGAATTTAATTTTCATTTCTGTATTTTTTTGCTTTTGATTTTTTTTTTTTTTGGGTAAGAACTTTGACTGATAAATGGAAGATTAAGCAGAAATTAAGCAGAAATTCCCTGTTATATTCTGATCCCAGAGTGTGCAACTCATCAATTAGAGTGTGCAACTCATCAATGAACAGAATAATGACCCCTTTGCTTTGCTTAACTTCAACAAACAGTAAAATGCTGAATACTGCTTTCTGAATGAAACTCAAAGCCAGTAATTGAAAGCTGTACATAACAGTGTCATCCAGTAGTCATTGTTTTATATATCATAGTCCACATTTATTATTTCAGAATATTATCAAATGCACATAAATGTAATGATGCACTTTCTAACAATAATGTTTGGCATTCCTTCTCTCTCATGAGAACATTACTGAGGAGGGTACAACTTCCTAAGAGTTTTTGCACATATATGAATGTTTGGCAAAAACTATCTTTACTGGTGGGATTGAATGTATCTAAGTGATATTGTTACATGCTAGAACCCACCTGCCTGCATTTGTTACCTACCTGCTGCATTGTATAAGTTTCAGCATTAAGTTCCCTCATTTGTGCCGGACATTTCTTAATATTCTTCCTTTTCAAATCGAGTGTAACAGGTCATCAGAGAAGAGAGGGAGTGCAGTTGCCATAAGCAATGATGGTCTATTTGTTTGTTTTGCTGACAAATTTGGAGTTGTTTGGTTTGTGGATTTGGATGGATTTCATGAAAATCAAGCTTTAGCCGGTAACAAGGCAGCGCCAATTCTTGCTCACTACTGTAGCATCATTACTAGCCTGGTATGTCATTTGTTGTCTTTGATATCTTCTCTGTCCTTGCTCTATTGTATTTATGGCCTTTTGTGATGACCTCTAGTATAACAACTCATCTTTTTCCATGTCAGTTATAATGCTAAAACCATATCATAATTATAATGCTTAAAAAACAAATTTTTTATTTATTTATTTTTTTGATTGGCAAAAACAAAACATAATTAGTTTCTCATTATACGTGCAAGACTTGCTTATGTAGATTTGTCCTCAAGAGTTGTGGATCAGATGTTTCAGTTTATTGTCCTAGACATTTCTGCTAAGTTTTATCTTCTAGTTTTAATTTTTGGTGAATCATTGGTTATGCCCTCCATTTTCCCATGCATAACAGGAATAAATTGGACATAATAGATTTTATCATTATCTTTTTTCTACAATTTTTCCTGCCAATGTTTTTGACGTTTATATATATATATGTATTCTTTCCCTACTATACACATTGTTAAATTCTTATGAGTTTTTACATAGAAGTCTTTGAAATTAGGGAGAATTTAACAAGACTTTTATTACATAAGACTTAACTTCCTTGGGAGTTATTACAGCAAATTCTTATAGAAAGTCTTAACTTCAAAAAGAGGAGTTATTACATAAAAGTCTTGTGAAAATAATTTGCTGTTAAAATCCTTGGGATTTGATAGCCTAATTTCTATAACACTCAACAAAATTTTTGTAGCTCCTCTTTAAGGAGAGGATTCTGGCATATGAACTTTTGTTTGTTAATGCACAAAATTGGGATTCCAATTAAGAAAGGGAATATAGAGCTCATTACAGTTGCCAACAATAGGCTTAAAGTTTATGTTGATGGCTTTAGTCTTTTTTGGAAAAATAATAAATAAAGAACTGTAATAAATCCCTTAAACAGAGCCTTCTGTTAAGACCAATTCTGGACGAAAACAAAAATTTTAGCCCTAGTTTTTGTTTAAATACAATTGAAGGAGTAAAGTTGTAACTTAAATCATAGATTTGTGTCAGGAGCAAAACTTTAACCACGCCTACCAAAAAAAAATTAAACAATTAAAAATAAATAAATGCAATCAAGTGATTAAGAAAATTAAGTTTACAAATTCTTCAATTTATGTTTATTTTGGTGAATTTGATTGTAGTTATGTTCTGATGCAGGTATGTAGACCAATGAAGACTAACAGTGAACTCTCTCATCAATTTGAATTTAACTCATCCAAGCTTGAAATTTATGTTATAGGCAGGAATAGATTTTTAAAATACAATCTAGTAAAGTTCAATAGTCTCTTACTTTGGTGATATCTTGAGTTGGGATAATTTTCTTGGTAGTAATTTGCCATCTCGTGTATAGTTGGATCAATCATTATAGCTCAACACTTTTTTTTTTGTTAATGTTTTTGTTAAAACATGATTTGTGAATATGTTATTTTGTGATTAATGGGTGATTGGATATTAAATTGAATGGAAAAGTGAACTAATGTTGTATTTGCTATTTGAATGAGAGTTATTATTTAATATTAGTGTTATTTTTCAGTTTGTTTTAGTTCAATCATATAAAATTAGTACAGATTTTTTATTAAAAAAAAGAGAGGTTATCACGGCGTTTTTAAAAACGTCGCTAAATAACATGGTGATGGCATAGCAGAACTTTTAGCGGCGTTTAGAAAACGCCGCCTATAGTAATTTAGCGACGTTTCTAAGCGTCACAAAGTTATAGCGACGGCCGCATTTTTGGCGTTTGATACTAAACGTCACAAAAGGTTTTGATGGCGTTTTGTACCTATAGCGGCGTTTTACAAATGCCGCTAAAACCCTCATTTCCAGCGGCGTATATTTTAATCATTAAACTCAATAAAGATCGGATATTTTAGGTACTTTTCGTATACCTATATTCAGTTTAATAATTAAAAGGCAAATGTTTAAATTAAAAATAAATTAAAATATTAACGGTTAAATTTATAAAATTAAAATTTTAAAATTTATATTACAAGATTAAAACTTTGAAGTTTTATGTGCAATTTCTTCCCCAAAAAAAAAATTAGGGTACCCTTATGTCTCTTACATAACTAAGATATAATAATATATTAGTATTTTATTTATTATATCATTAATTAAGAGTATAATGTGAATATTGGCCCATAACATTCAAAAATCAATCGTGCAATAATTTCATTATTGCCTAATGTCACGCCCCGATAATTTATGTGACACAAAGGGCAGCGTTGGCGGTATGCTGAAGGCGCTGGAAGGTTCCGGAAGGTGGGAGACCAACCTAGAGTATGCTGGAAGACTCTAGAAGCTGGTGGAAGGGTCCGGAATATGGAAGAAGCTTGGAGTGTCCAGAGGAGTCTGGGATGGGTCTGGAACGTCCTAGATTATGCTAGGAGAAGCCTACCATGTACTACACTAGTATAGAGAGTTCTAGAATGTAGTAGATAGGGTAGTTGTCCTAGATAGTTCTATGGAGTGTTCTAGATGTGAGTTTGTAGCCCTTGGATCAAAATGATTCTAGCCGTCCATTGTGGGGGAGGATGGCTATATAAGGGTGAGGGGTCTCATTTGTGAGGGCATCGAATGCTAGAGAGCATCGAGTGCTGGAGATCCAAGAGAGCTCTAAAGAGTGTAACACTTGTGAGTGTGAGTGTGAGAGCCTTGTAAAGCTTTGTACACAACTATACTTGTAAGTTTAACTTGTATAGTGAAGGTATTCTTCCACCTAAACTTTGTGTTCAAGTTAGTGTGGTTGAGTGGGTGAGGCTGACTTAGGTGCAACCAAGAGGGTTGAAGGCATCTAAGGCCGCACAGAAGGCTTGCGAAGTCTAAGTCCGTGACAGTTGGTATCAGAGCCGAGTTACGTGGGAAAGTAACCGGGAGAGGTGTACATGGCTATGTCTGGCGACGAAGGGAACGTCCCCAGGGTGAGGAGGCTCTCGGCAAGTGACCCGATGGCAACGTTGGAGGCGGTGGCACGACTCGAGGGGATGATGGAGAATGTGGTGGAGAGGCTCTCTAGGATGGAGGAAGCGCTAGTTGGCCTTGGTAAGCCCATATCTCATATCAGTGACTTTTTCTCCCATTTTGCTAGTTTGGTTGCTAGGGTGGAAGAGCTGGAGGAGAAGGTGGACTCCTTCGAGGGGAAGGTGAATTCGTCTCGCTTCGCGGAAGCTAGAGACAGTCCAACCCAGCAGAAGGCCCTGGAAGCAAGAGTGGCTAGCTTGGAGTTAGAGTTGGAGTTGTGCAAGAAGGCCATCGTGGCTGGCAATGGAGGGAATATGGCTCCAGCCAGGAGGAGGGTTCGTGCGATGAAACCTAAGAGCTATGATGGTGCGAGGGTTGCCCGAGAGAGCCATGCCAAAGGTGGGAGGCAGTCTCCTCAGACCACCGAGGATGAGCGTAGTGATGTCGAATCCCCAAGGAGACGGGAACGACGCAAGGATGGGCAACGCACCGGATCTCCGAGGAAGGGAGGGCAGCTTGAGTGTTACCTGTGCAACGGACCGCACATGGTGAGAAACTGCCCAAAGAAGAAGAAACAGCTGAGTGCCATGGAGAAGAAGGGGAAGAAGGAGGCGCGCGACTCCGAGAGTGAAGGCCCTTCAAAGAGGGACGCACAGCTGAGGAGCATCCAAAAGGTGGATGAGCGGTGCGCGGAGGTGAAGGCTAAAGGGAGAACTTCACATGCGCAGGAGAAGAGAGGTGCCACTCTAAGGTTTGAGTGCACTGACGAGGCTAAGGGGCTGGGCTTGAAGAGGAAAGGGCAGCTTGAGTGTTTCCTGTGCGACGGACTGCACATGGTGAGGGACTGCCCGAAGAGGGAGGCACTTGCAGGGATGTGGCAGAGTGGGCTACATGGCAAGAAGGGACTTGCAGGGATGCAGCAGAGTGGGCTGCATGGCAAGGAGGCACTTGCAGGGATGCAGCAGAGTGGGCCGCATGGCAAGGGCGAAGAGGCAAGCTCCAGTAGCAGCCAGAGTGGACACAGATCATATCGAGACGTGCTGGCTCGGTATGCTTCTGCGTGACGAGGGCGTCATGGGATTGGGTGGGGGAGAGTGTCACGCCCCGATAATTTATATGACACAAAGGGCAGCGTTGGCGGTATGCTGAAGGCACTGGAAGGTTCCGGAAGGTGGGAGACCAACCTAGAGTATGCTGGAAGACTCTAGAAGCTGGTGGAAGGGTCCGGAGTGGCCTGGAAGATTCCGGAATGTGGAAGAAGCTTGGAGTGTCCAGAGGAGTCTGGATGGGTCTGGAACGTCCTAGATTATGCTAGGAGAAGCCTATCATGTACTACACTAGTATAGAGAGTTCTAGAATGTAGTAGATAGGGTAGTTGTCCTAGATAGTTCTATGGAGTGTTCTAGATGTGAGTTTGTAGTCCTTGGATCAAAATGATCCTAGCCGTCCATTGTGGGGGAGGATGGCTATATAAGGGTGAGGGGTCTCATTTGTGAGGGCATCGAATGCTAGAGAGCATCGAGTGCTGGAGATCCAAGAGAGCTCTAAAGAGTGTAACACTTGTGAGTGTGAGTGTGAGAGCCTTGTAAAGCTTTGTACACAACTATACTTGTAAGTTTAACTTGTATAGTGAAGGTATTCTTCCACCTAAACTTTGTGTTCAAGTTAGTGTGGTTGAGTGGGTGAGGCTGACTTAGGTGCAACCAAGAGGGTTGAAGGCATCTAAGACCGCACGGAAGGCTTGCGAAGTCTAAGTCTGTGACACTAAGCCGGACCCACCGTGCACATGTTTTGCCATAGAAAAATGCATAAATTACTATGAAAAGGAATTATTCCTCAACATAATATACTATGGCCCCGTTTGTTTTCCTCTTTCACAATTCGGAATGGACTATGAATGGTGAACAGTAAACATACCTCCTGTTTGTTTTGACAATGTTGTACCGAAGTCATAGTCCGAACGGACTATGAATCCCCTCAGACGAACAGATTAACAATCCTTCATGGGACTTGGTATTGAAAAAAGAAGCCGTGGAGATTATAATGTAAATGACTATACTATCCACCACATCACCAAACAGAAAAACAGGTCACTCATCTAAATTTTCAACCACACTCATAAACAATCAATAATTTCCACAAAAAAAAAAAAAAAAAAAAATCAACTGCTTTTAAAATTTTTAACAAATTTCCAAAATCACAAATATCATCTAACAAATTCACAAATAGATTACAAATATCATCCAACAAGTTCCCAAAATCAACAAAATAATAATAAAAAAATCAACAAAATCACAACAAGATCACCAAGAGAGAAGACTGATCCAGCATTCTGGTCTTCATCAAGTTCGCCTCACCTTGAATTTGAAGGTCAATATCGTTGTTAACGAATATGAAGGTTGAGATCGTCGCTGATAGAGCTCCAATCAGCTTCAACTTGTGGTCATCAATGGTAAAACTTGAGCAAGAGAGAGACATGTGAGGTAGAAAAAGAGAGAGACAAGAGAGACATGTGAGCAAGAGGAAGAGAAGAGAGAGACATGTGAAGATAAACTTTTTCAAAACCATGGGCTGGTTTTGGAGAAACCATTTGTTGGTTTTTTTAATAATAATAATAATAATACTAATAATAATAATAAATAGATTAATAGTTAAATTCTTTATTGTTTTCAATTATGTAATTTTCATTTTAGTTTTTGAATAGTTTAATTGGGTAATGCATTTATGAGTTGGTATAAGTTCAAATTTGATACTAATACAATAAGGGTATTTATGTAATTTTACATGGTTAATTCCACTCCTATCTCTCAAAACAAACATGAACTATTACTAGTCCATTGGTTATCAAACAAACATAATTTTTCTTAATCTCCTCACTAGCAGTCCCCTCACTAACAATCCCCTCTATTCTACCTCGAAAAACAAACGGACCCTAAGGGATATGTTTGTCACTAACAATCCCCTCTATTCTACCTTTAAAAACAAACGGACCCTAAGAGATATGTTTGTTTCTAATTAATGACATTGCTGGGTCTTGTGGGATTCAATAGACTTGTTTTAATGATTACAATCTTCATTTTATTAAGTTTTATATATAAATCATTTTTAAAAAATTAAATTAATATAATAATCATAACTTTATAATTTTACTATATTTGTTACAAAAACACATTACTAATAGATGCATCCGAATTTCCAAGATCAATGAAGAAAAGTTGGACTGGTTCGATTATCGGATACACAACTAACAAAGATGTAAAATATTTATTTATATGCTTCTTAATCAAATAAATGATAGAGCGGGGGAAAATAATAAATGAGAGGGTAATTTATATGAAAGTTGGGCTGAGCTGGGTAATGGGCCGTTATGGGCCACAGTACGAAGGGCTGAGTAAAAAGGCCATGAAGTTACTCCGGTCCAAGATAGGCGTAAAGTTACTCCGGTCCGCGAGAGGCTTGAAGTTACTCCGGTCCCAAAGAGCTTATGGTAAATTCGGTCATCAAGCACAAAGTTATCCCGGTCGGGACCGGAGTATTGGTTATCCCGGTCAAGAACATACCATGGTTAGCATTGGGAGAGCCGAGGTAAGAGCAGTGAATGGAAGAGCCGAGCTAAGGTTATCTCGGTCTAGTCTGCGGCTTAGCATAGCCATGCTTACCTCGGTCATATTGAAGTCTGACCATGGTAAAACCATCTCACTTGGTTTATGCAGTGAGGGGGGTATTGAAGGATATGCATTATCTTTCAGGAGTGTGAATCCTAGGAGGACTCTATATGGAGGAGTAAAAGTCCTACTAGGATTGTGCCACACAGAACCAACAAAAGCTCACAAACATCACATATGGAAATGTAACACAACTTTGATTCCTGAACACACAGAGCTTTTTGTCTATTTGTCTATTTTTGCTGACTTAGGCATCGGAGAGGTATCCGGCACACACCCGCCGGCTAGCTCACGTTTGTGTTTTCAGGGAGTAAAGCGACGTCGTACGGAGGAGCGCAATCTTGATCAACAAGATTATACAAGAAGGTTTATTTCTTTCCCGTACAATTGGCGCCGTTTGTGGGAAGATCAGACTAGAACAAAACCTCTTGATTAAGTTTTCCTTGCTAATAAAAAGTAATGGCGCACAACGAAGATTTGCCACAGTCCGCCATTGATGGACAAACCCCAGAAGGAGGTGGGAGACGCGAAGGTTTGCCTCATGTCCCTCCCATGGCGGACTTGGAGCCCCAACGACATAACCCCAGGAGGGATGCTAGGGGAAGACGGAATAACAGCCCCCGTCACTCTCGGTCACAAAGTCCTGACAGACAAAGGCGAAGGATTGATCCTCAAGTTCTGGAGGACCGCGTGAAGGAGCAAGACGAATTGATACAACGGATGGTGGCGGACATGGAGATTATGAAGCGCCAGATAAAGGGAAAATGAGTGGCGACAGGAGAGGGGCACAAAAACAAGACACCCCTTCGCCACTCAGAAGACCGTGGTAGGCATACCACGCCATTACAAGCAGATAGTAGAAGCCTCAGGACAGGCGATACTCAATCCAGAACCTCCATGACTCGTTGCTCCAAGTCTGAGAGAACGAGGACTGCGAGGTCGTATACTGAGGGAAGCACCTATCGCCCTCACGCACACACCAGACATCATCCAGGCAGACGGAGTTGCCAAGGTCCTCCGACTTAAGGACTGTACTGGAAGAAAGGGCATGATGGAAGGAGGATAATAGGGCGCGCGACCCTCGCAGGGTATCTGCCCTTCAGCGGTTGGCTCCTCGGACGCATGGAAGCGTCGAGGTTGGAATGCCATTACCACGCCCTGCCTACGAACCAACGGACAAAGTATTAGCGAGGCTGCAGACCTCGCCATTCGTCCCGACAATCGAAAACGCGCCCCTACCTTCAGGCTTCTTCCAGCCCAAATTCACCACGTACGAGGGAAAGACAGATCCCTATATGCACCTGAGCCACTTCCGCCAGGTTATGGCGGTATATCATCGAAACGAGGCTTTGATGTGCATCCTCTTCCCATCAAGCCTTGGCGACCTAGGCCTGACTTGGTTCGAAAAACTTCCAGAAGGCAGCATAGCCTCCTAGGCGCAATTAGCGGAGGCGTTCGTAACAAGGTTTAGAATGAACACCAAAACGCCAGTGGAGATCGACCAGCTTCTCTCCATTGACATGGGCGACAATGAGACCTTAAGATCCTACAATAGTCGCTACTGGAAGACCTTCAACCAGATTGGGAACTGCCCCACCAATCTAGCCATTGCACAGTACAAAAGAGGCCTTCCAGTCGGGAACAGACTAAGGGACTCAATCACCATGACGCCACCCCTTACCATGGAGGCCTTGATGGAAAGAGTGCATCAGCACATCAGGGTGGAAGAGGATGGCGCCCGTGCCAAAACAAAATCTGGCACGACCTCAATACCGGAGAAAAAGGCCTCAGCAAAGGTCAACGCGGTAGACCGTCCGAGCAAAAACGGACGAGGCGTGTGGGACAACGGAGAAGACTAGGATAAAAGATGGTTGAGAGTTCGCACTGCCATTACCACGGTATTTAAAAAGCCAATCTACCGGATTCTAAGCGAGATACGCAATGAACCTTTCGTCAGATGGCCTGCTAAGCTAGGAGAGGCTCAGAAAGACTACGACGAAAGGTCACGGTGCACCTTCCATAAAGAAAAGGGGCACCGCACTAAAAATTGCACGCCATTAAGACAGCACCTGGAGGAGTTGGTGGCAGCAGGTCACCTGGATAAATACATTGAAGGAGGGACGCAACCAGCCCCCCAGGACCATAATAACCCTAATGGGATGCTAATCGACGCCCCACCTCAAGGCGTAATCAATGTGATACATGGAATCTTCGAACCTGAGCGTGTATGCGAGCTCAAAGGATCAATCAAGAAGGCTGAGCACTTAAGGGAGGTACTAAGTGCACAACCTACCATAAAAAAAGGGAAGACAGAGGCCACGAACATCATGTCTTTTTCAGATAGAGACTTGGCGAGGATATATTGTCCCCACAATGATGCCCTGGTTGTCACTCTCCGAGTCAAGAATTTTGACGTCAAGCGGATTTTGATTGACCAGGGTAGTTCATGTGAGATAATGTATTACGAAACATTCAAACAATTGAAGCTACAAGACAAAGACTTGGCGCCTGTCGTGTCTTCCCTGATTGGATTCAACTCAATACCAGAATGGCCAGTTGGCAAAATAATCCTACCAGTCAGAGCAGGAAGCATGAAAAAACAAGTGGAATTCTGGGTGTTGAAAGTCCCTTCCACTTACAACATAATCTTGGGAAGAACATGGCTGCATGCCATGCGATCGGTAGCGTCATCCTACCATCAAGTAATGCGGTTCCCTAACGAAGCCGGGGTAATTGAAGAAGTCTTTGGAGACCAGATCATGTCCAAGCAATGCTTTGTCACTGTGAATGGCAGCCGCGCTGCCAAGGGATATGTTCATTCAGTGGAAGAACCTAAGAGTAATGAACTGTTCGCAGATGTCGGCAAAGCAGCTAATCAAAAAGGGGTGGAAGACTTGATAGAGGTACAAATAGATGAAAAGAACCCGGATAAGTTCTTTTTGCTCGGTTCGTCGTTGTCCAGCACTGAGAGATTAGAGGTCTTGGAATTTTTGACCTCTAACATTGAAGTGTTCGCCTGGACACCATACGACATGCCAGACATTGATCCCAACTTCATCTGTCACTAACTCAATGTCCACCCATCCGCCAGACTAATCATTCAGCGCACTCGCAGATTGGCACTCCACCACGCCGAGATAGTGGCGGAAGAAGTGGGGAATCTACTAGAGGCAGGGGCTATTAGAGAGGTGCACTACCCCAGATGGATTTCCAACACAATTGTGGTGCGAAAGAAGAATGGCAAATGGCGTGTCTGCATCGACTACAAAACAGTCAACAAAGCATGCCCAAAGGACAGCTTCCTCCTACCACGGATAGATCAACTGGTAGACCTAACGGCGGGGCATAACCGACTTAGCTTTCTTGATGCGTACAGAGGCTACCATCAAATTGCCATGTACGAACCAGACCAGGAGGTCACGTCCTTTACAACTCCAAGAGGACTGTATTGCTACAAGGTTATGCCCTTTGGCCTAAAGAACGCAGGGGCAACATTCCAGAGAATGGTCACCAAGATGTTTGAGCTGTTGTTAGGCAGAACAATAGAGGCCTACATCGACGACATGGTGGTCAAAAGCAAGAATAAGAATGACCATCTCAAGGACCTAGGTGAGATGTTTGAGATCCTAAAGAAGCACAAGTTGTGCCTCAATGCATCTAAATGTGCATTCGGAGTAGGATCTGGCAAATTCTTGGGCTTCCTGGTGACCAACCGGGGTATAAAAGCAAACCCTTCCCAGATCAAAGCTATTCAGGATCTGGAGAGGCCTAACTCAGTAAAAGAAGTGCAGCATCTCACTGGCATGGCAGCTGCACTCAACCGATTCATTAGCCGGTCGTCAGACAGACTACGACCATTTTTCCATGCTTTAAAAGCCAAATTTGAGTGGGACGAAGAATGCGACCGCGCTCAGGAAAACTTGAAAGAATACATGTCTTCTCCACCACTGCTTGTCACCCCATTACCTGGAGAAGAACTCTTCTTGTACCTGGCAGTCTCTCAGCACGCAATTAGCACAGTGTTGGTCCGAGCGGAAGGAATCCAACATCTGCCCATCTTTTATGTCAGCAAGACATTACTGGGCGCCGAAATAAGGTACTTACCACTGGAAAAACTGGCCTTGGCATTGATGATGCCCTCAAGGAAGTTGTCACACTACTTTCACACCCACACCATAGTCGTCCTCACAGCTTTCCCATTAAAAGCTTTGTTTGAAAGGGCAAACTTTTCTGGGAGAATTTTGAAGTGGGCAGTAGAGTTGGGACAATTTGACATCAAGTTCTAACCCAGAACCGCGATAAAGGCCCAAGCTTTGGCAGACTTTGTCGCAGAATTTACCCCAGGAAGTCATCATATATGCCCAGTCGACCTGACTGACACAACTGAACTAGGGATGGAAGTTGACGCTGGAATAACACAACCTCTGGTACAGGATACTCAGCTAGACCCCAAGGCAGACCAGAATAAGGAAAACAAGGAAGAAGCAAACCATGCTACACCAAGCCAAGACTCACCAACAAATAAAGACTTGGTACAATCAGATAGCAAGGGGCAAACAGCAAGTATGGACCTTGAAGAAAACTCCAGCAACATTTTGGACCCCAAGGCATCATCTGATCCCTCCACTTGCTGGAAGTTATTCGTTGGAGAGATGTGGAAGCTCTTCGTGGATGGAGCATCCAACCGGCATGGAGCAGGACTGAGCATAGTCCTCATCTCTCCAGACGGCCTAGTAGTGGATCAAGCAGTCAACCTAGGCTTCCCAGCATCAAACAACGAAGCGGAGTATAAAGCACTTCTTGCAGGCCTCAAATCAGCGTTCTACATGAAGGCCACCGAACTAATGGTTTACAGCGACTCGCAGCTGGTGGTAAACCAAATTTTAGGCGACTACGAAGCAAAGGACGACAGGATGGCTAAGTACCAAGAGTTGGTCAGAACAGAAATCAAGAAATTTGAAGTAGTCAGGATAGAACAAATCGGCAGGGAGGAAAACAACAGAGCAGATGAATTAGCAGGCTTTGCTTCAATGGCAGATACTTCCATCCCTCATCCATTGCTGATCGACTACCTACCTAGACCAAGCATTGAAGACCTCGAAGTAGAAAAGGTATGTTGCGCAGAATTGGGCCCCTCATGGATGGATCCTATCATAATATTCTTGAAAGATGGCACCTTACCGGAAGAAAAGAAAGAGGCCAACAAAATCAAAGCAAAATCGCAGCAATTTTGGCTTTCCCCATCTTTGGCATTATACAAAAAATCATTCTCAGGACTGTACCTAAAGTGTATTCATCCCAGCAAAGTTGAAGCATTCTTGTTCGAAATACACGAAGGCGTGTACGGAAGCCATCAAGGGGGAAGGTCATTAGCATACAGGGCAATCTCACAAGGATATTGGTGGCCTTACATGCAAGCATACTCAGAGAAATATGTGAAGAAATGCAAGAAATGTCAGAAGTTCGCACACCAAATACATCAACCTGCCAGAGAACTTCTACCCTTAACCAGCCCATGGCCCTTCGCAATGTGGGGCTTGGACATAGTAGGACCACTTCCAACAACACCAGGCAACAGGAAGTTCTTTCTTGCAGCAACCGACTACTTCACAAAATGGGTGGAGGCAGAAGCCCTAGCATCAATTAAGGAAAAAGACGTGAAGAAGTTCGTCTGGCAGAACATCATCACTCGGTTTGGCATACCAAAAGCCCTAATATCAGACAACGACACTCAGTTCGATGGCAGAATCTTTAGAGGCTTTTGTGAAGAGTACAAGATAGAGTTCTACAATTCTACACCGGCATATCCCCAAGCAAATGGTCAGGCAGAAGCATCAAACAAGGTCATCTTGGATGGATTGAAAAAAAGGCTAGAAAAAGCAAAAGGCAAGTGGGTAGAAGAACTCCCTCATGTTTTATGGGCTTACCGCACCACACCTCGGCGGTCAACAAGAGAAACTCCATTCTCCTTAGCCTATGGTATGGAAGCAGTAATCCCACTAGAAGTTGGCCTCCCCACAATTCGAAGTGAAAATTTTGATCTGGACTTAAATGGCGAAGCCATAACATTAGAGCTCGACCTTGCAGAAGAAAGAAGAGAAAGAGTACAAGATAGAGTTCTACAATTCTACACCGGCATATCCCCAAGCAAATGGTCAGGCAGAAGCATCAAACAAGGTCATCTTGGATGGATTGAAAAAAAGGCTAGAAAAAGCAAAAGGCAAGTGGGTAGAAGAACTCCCTCATGTTTTATGGGCTTACCGCACCACACCTCGGCGGTCAACAAGAGAAACTCCATTCTCCTTAGCCTATGGTATGGAAGCAGTAATCCCACTAGAAGTTGGCCTCCCCACAATTCGAAGTGAAAATTTTGATCTGGACTTAAATGGCGAAGCCATAACATTAGAGCTCGACCTTGCAGAAGAAAGAAGAGAAAGAGCACTGGTTCACATTGCCTCATACCAACAACAGTTATCCAGGAAATACAACAAAACAGTGCATCCAAGACAATTCAAGATCGGCGATTGGGTGCTGCGCAAAGTGATGGGAAACACCATAGTACCAGGAGATGGCAAGTTAGGGCCCAATTGGGAAGGACCTTACAAAGTGATTGGATTAGCAGGAAAAGGGGCATACCACTTGGAAGATAAGGACGGCAAAGCCATTCCCAGGCCATGGAACACTGCCAATCTCAGATTATTTTATTTTTAACTTTTTTCAAGCATATGTAATTTTCCTTTTCCTTTCTCAATAAAACAAGTAAAGTCTTTTCAGTATAAGTTATTTTCTGTAAAAGATAGTTCTAGTGAGTTAGGAGCATTGTAAACATTTTTTCTAAGTTGGCGGGAAAAACCAACTTAGAGGTTGGCTGGATTAAACCAACACCCTTCCTAAGCCCAGGATAAGGATCCAGACTGTAGGACGTTTGGTCGGAATAGCTAAACACTTTACTCCAGGTTGGCTGGAAAAACTAATCTAGAGGTTGGCCGGAAAAACCAACACCCTTCCTAAGCCCAGGATAAGGATCCAGGCTGCAGGACGTTTGGTCGGAATAACCAAACACTTTACTCTTGGTTGGCTGGAAAAACCAACTTAGAGGTTGGCTGGATTAAACCAACACCCCTCCTAAGCCCAGGATAAGGATCCAAGCTGCAGGACGTTTGGTCGGAATAACCAAACATTTTTCTAAGTTGGCAGGAATAACCAATTTAGTGGTTGACTGGCATAAACCAACACTTGGTACTCTTTAGCCGAAATACAGATATTGGCTAAAGAGTAGTTGGCTAGATTAAACCAACTCTTACTACTCTTCAACCGAAGTAAAGGTATCAGCTAAAAAGTGGTTGACTGGCATAAACCAACACTTGGTACTCTTTAGCCGAAATAAGAGTATCTCGGCTAGAAGAGTGGTTGGCAGGTATACTTATAGTTGCAAATGTTAAAGACCGATATAAAGTATCTCGGCAAGCAATTGCTATACCTCATCCAAGACTTCAATCAAAAAGTAAAATACAAGTATGGAGATCAACCGAAATGAGAGTTGGAACAAAAAAAGACTTCATTGAAAATTCAAAGCAAGTACAAAAGGTGGGGCCTCAGCCCGATTACAATTTGTTTCCAAAAACAAAGCAAAGGAAAAAAGCAAAAAGAAGAAAAATACAAAGTCAGTTAAACAGGTCGTCAAGGTCGGCATCAATATCAACTCGGAGCCCGGTTTCATTCGGTAGCACGGTCTCGGTTGGAAGAACGGTTTCAGTAGGCAGCTCGCTGGTCAGGTCTTCCACCAATGGCTCCGACCGAACTGACTGATCAATAGGATCATTGACAGCCGGGGTATCGTTGGGCACGGTGTCTTCATCATCATCTGAGTCCTCTAGAAATTGTTGCTGAAGGGCAGCAGCATATTCCGTTATAGAGCTCGGAATGAAGTATGCAGGAGCATTAAAGACCTCGGTCTCTGGACCGTGACTGAGCTGCTCTACAGCCGCCCTCTAATCGCACTTGAAGAAGAGATCCTTGGCAGTTTCACATTGTTTAATGTAAGTCGCCTCCCCCTCCTTGTAACCTCGAAGCTCGGCATCTTCAGCACTCTTCTTCAGCTGCTCTATCTCGGCATTTTTCTTTCCCTCAAGTTTAGCCAGTTCGCGCAGATATTTGTCTTTTATAACGGCTGCAGCTTTTTGTTTTTCTGCTTCGGCCGAGCTAACAAGTCCGGTCAGACGACCGTTCTCGGATTTTAGCTCGGCTATTTGCTGCCTGGCTTGTTCCAGTTCGGCGGTTTTTTCAGTCACTTCGGCCAGGGCTTGCCTTGTAGTCTTGCGAAGATCAAGCACACGCTTATGAGCGATATGGCTCTTCTGCATGGCCTGCAAAAGAAGGGGGAGACTTGTAATTAAACCGAGATGAAAGTTGTGCAAATTAGAAAGGTTAACAGAAGAAGCTACTTATAAGCACCATGGATTTCGTGGCCGAACGGATGGCCCTTAGTTCGGTCAGATGTTGGTGGTGCTCCATGTCTGCTGGAAGGCAGACACTCTTGGCAAGGTTAAATGCCATTAAGTGATCTTTTTCAGCGACCACTGAGTCAGTGTCCTGAATATCTCAGTTTTGAAAAGTTAGTTTGGGTGCCCATTTGGAGGAGCTGGCTCGGTCGGAGCGCTCCGGTTGCGGGCTCGGTGGAGGGCTTGGTGGAAGAGTAGTTTCATCTTCATCAACAAGACGTTGCTCGGTTGGGGTAGGCCGGGCACGCTTGCTTGGGCGAGATGAGGAGGGTTGTTGAGATGGAAGGGCCACCACGGTTTCCTGAGTTTGGTTCGGTGGTGGTACCTCGGCTCGGTTTGTTTCGGTTAGAAGGGCCCTTACTCTGTTCCTTTTGGCCATCTCTTGTTCAGCAGTCAGAGGGACTAAATTGATCTGGGGCAAGGTGGGGTCCGGTTCAGGTGAAGCTTCCAACAAAAAATCAGTTGCTCTGGCTTTTCGTCGGCTGCTGTATCTATACGTCGGTTCGAAGTTCAGTAGCTTAGCCCAACTTCTTTCGGGATATCGTAGTGCGGCACGAAGTACGCCTAAGTTAGGGTAGCTATACAGTGATTTGAGGTGGGCTGAATCTACATAAAGTAGACAACTGTCAGTTCGGTTCAGGAATAGAAAACTGAAATAAAAAGGAACATGCAATAGAGCCAAAGTAATTATACCGAGGGTTCCTTTATCCCAGTTTATTCTACGACCTGGGATCTGGGCTTGGTGATCTTCAAAATTCCCAGATACCCAGAAAAAATCGTCGTCGTTCAAGTCTTTATCCGGTGTGTCCTTTATTATTTTCTCTCGACGGTAGCGTATTCTTAGATAATAGACCCAGCCATCTTCTTTTGATCCTATGGAGTATTGATGGAAGAGTTCGGCTAAACCGAGGTTAATGCCAGCCCGGCGATTTAGCTCGGCTATGCCATTTATTATACGGTATGAGTTTGTGGAAAGCTAGGTTGGGCATATCCTAGTTTGCTTAAGGAATTCATAGAGTAAGGGTTGAACAGGAAATCTAAGTCCGGTTTCTATTATGGACAGAAGGGTAAAAGGCACAAAGCCATGGTTTCCCCATGGTGTGTCATCTTGCTTAGCTAAGGTGAGGTGGACGTCGTCAGGAATATTATACTCCCTTCGGAATTCGGCCAAGCCACCAGGTGTTTCTACTAAAAACCTATATTTACCCATTTACTCTTAAGTTATGTATAAATTAAGTTGAGTGTTAGCTCGGTCGGAGAAAGGTGCTCAGTAGCTCGGTTGAGCACTTAAAAAGGTGCCTGGGCAACCTAAAGTCTGCAAAGTGAAAAACAAAAGTGTTAAGCACAGATCGTGGGACCGTGCTAAAAGAAATAAAGGCAAGGTAAATATAGTCCTAACTCGGTTTGAGGGAAGGGTTCGATAGCTCGGTCTGTGCAAGGGGTTTGTTATTCCGGTTTGTGCCAGGTGTTTGTTATCTCGATTTATGCAAGGGTTCTGTTAGCCCGGTTAAGCCTTTAGGGGCAGCGCTCTTAGTTCGGTTTGAACTACGAAGGCTGGTTTAGCCCCATGTTATAGCTCGGCCGTTATTAAGACTATCAAGCTTACTATTACGCAGCCTTAGTACGGTTTGTTAGCTCGGCTAAGGTAAAACAAAAGGTGGTTTGACTTGTTAGAATGACTGATAGAGCATGAAGTGTTAGTTCGGTTGAATGGTCTACCTAGATTGACATCCACTACAAACAACTTCCTAGTTTGGTTATATTTTGATTTTGGATCAAAACCCGTGTTTCTCATATTATTTCTTGAATCAGAGTGGTTCTATTACTAAGTTTTTGCAGAAAACGCAAGGCAAGGCAGAAAATGGAAGTAAAAAATGTTTTGCAAAAACACATAAAACAAGTGCTATGGACTAAAAGAGTGCGAAAACAAGAAAAATAGACAGATTTGTGGTACTCACCAAGGTAAGAGGAAGGAAAGGGAAGTAAAAAATAGCCACGGACGCAAGCTTCACAGTTGTAACACGATGGAGACTCAAGCAAGAGAGAGAGCAAGAGGAAGAGAAGGTGAATAGGGTAGGAAATGATTCGAAAAAGAAGGGTTTTTTGCTTTGTGTAGGGCTTTTTGGCGGGACTGTTCAAAAATTGTGAAGTACAAAGAATGGCGTGACAGCTATGCTAGGCCAATAAGAGTCGGCCACGTGTCCATTGGAATAAGAAGCGATTCAGTTGCTGTGATTGAAGAGACGTTTTGACCGGACAGGTACATCCCGGTGTGAATTTAGCTCGGTTGGATAGGCTAAAAGGGTTTTTTAGCTCGGTTGGAAAAGCTGAGGAGTTTTAGCTCGATTGGAAAGGCTTAAGAATTTAGCTCGGTCGTCAGGCTAAAATTGTTAGCTCGGCCGATAAACAGATAATCCCTATCATGCTACGCAGATGGAATTAAGGGGCAATTGAGAGGGTAATTTATATGAAAGTTGGGCCGAGCTAGGTAATGGGCCGTTATGGGCCACAGTACGAAGGGCTGAGTAAAAAGGCCATGAAGTTACTCCGGTCCAAGATAGGCGTAAAGTTACTCCGGTCTGCAAGAGGTGTAAAGTTACTCCGGTCCACAAGAGGAGTAAGTTACTCCAGTCCGCGAGAGGCTTGAAGTTACTCCGGTCCCAAAGAGCTTACGGTAAATTCGGTCGTCAAGCACAAAGTTATCCCGGTCGGGACCGGAGTATTGGTTATCCCGGTCAAGAACATACCATGGTTAGCATTGGGAGAGCCGAGGTAAGAGCAGTGAATGGAAGAGCCGAGCTAAGGTTATCTCAGTCTAGTCTGCGGCTTAGCATGGCCATGCTTACCTCGGTCATATTGAAGTCTGACCATGGTAAAACCATCTCACTTGGTTTATGCAGTGAGGGGGGTATTGAAGGATATGCATTATCTTTCAGGAGTGTGAATCCTAGGAGGACTCTATATGGAGGAGTAAAAGTCCTACTAAGATTGTGCCACACAGAACCTACAAAAGCTCACAAACATCACCTATGGAGAGGTAACACAACTTTGATTCCTAAACACACAGAGCTTTTTGTCAATTTGTCTATTTTTGCTGACTTAGGCATCGGAGAGGTATCCGGCACACACCCGCCGGCTAGCTCACGTTTGTGTTTTCAGGGAGTAAAGCGACTTCGTACGGAGGAGCGCAATCTTGATCAACAGGATCATACGAGAAGGTTTATTTCTTTCCCGTACAATAAGGATGATTATGACATTTAATTACATTGTTATTTAAAGACATACACAACCATTACGATCATCAAAAAAAAAAAAATAATCAAGAAGAACCAAGAGGCCTCAAATTTCCCATTCCACATGTTCCAAATCGTTCACGATGTCCCATGAATCATGTGATTGTGATTGTGATTGTGATTGTGGCTTCAACAATTCAACTAGGTTGGAACTGCGACTGCATCGATTAAAAGTGGTACAAGGCTAAGTGTAGTTATTGATGGGCATGATGTAACTGGCGTATAGAGTTTTGTTACACACTGGAGGCTTTTGTTGAGTGCTATTTGAAATTTTCGGTTGGTTAGAAGCAAAAAACCTTCTAGTCGTCTCTGATTCCATCAACAACTCTTCTTCTATTCTTCTATCTGCTAAGCATTCAGCAATGGTGGCATTGCACCCCAAGAGATCATTGAGTTACTCTTTTTAGCCAAAGAGAATCGAGGAAAACCATCAAAAGAAAGACGAGAGAAATAGAGGTGGTAAGATTTGATCTTCATTTCAATTTTCTTCTCTCTCTTGGAGCTTCTCTTGAATTTAGATATCAATTTCTTGATCGTTGTTTGGACAAAACTAAAAATAAAATTTAAATTAATAAAATAAAAAATTCAGAATTTATTTTATTATAAGATTAAAACTTTAACTTTTTTTCTTTTTTTTTTTGTTGTGATTTTTCCTACAAAATTAGAATAGTTTGTGTCTCTTAACTACGATAGGGTAATTTATTATTTCATTAATATTTTATTATTATATCATTAATTAAAAACACCGTGTGATGTGAACATTGTCCCATAACATTCTGAAATCACGCAAGAATTTCATTATTGCCTAAGCCGAACCCAATGTTCAAATGATTTGCCATAGAAAATGAATAAATTACTACGAAAAGGAATTATTCCTCTACACCTATCTATCTATCTATATGTACGGGAAAGAAATAAACCTTCTCGTATAATCCTGTTGATCAAGATTGCGCTCCTTCGTACGACGTCGCTTTACTCCCTGAAAATACAAACGTGAGCTAGCCGGCGGGTGTGTGCCGGATACCTCTTTAGGATCTCAAACATCTCACCTAGGTCCTTGAGATGGTCATTCTTATTCTTGCTTTTGACCACCATGTCGTCGATGTGGGCCTCCATTGTTCTGCCTAACAACGGCTCAAACATCTTGGTGACCATTCTCTGGAATGTTGCCCCTGCGTTCTTTAGGCCAAAGGGCATGACCTTGTAGCAATACAGTCCTCTTGGAGTTGTAAAGGACGTGACCTCCTGGTTTGGTTTGTACATGGTGATTTGATGGTAGCCTCTGTACGCATCAAGAAAGCTAAGTCGGTTATGCTTCGCCGTTAGGTCTACTAGTTGATCTATCCGTGGTAGGGGGAAGCTGTCCTTTGGGCATGCTTTGTTGACTGTTTTGTAGTCGACGCAGACACGCCATTTGCCATTATTCTTTGGCACCACAACTGTGTTGGAAATCCATCTGGGGTAGTGCACCTCTCTGATAGCCCCTGCCTCTAGCAGATTCCCCACTTCTTTTGCCACTATCTCGGCGTGGTGGAGTGCCTATCTGCAAGTGCGCTGAATGATTGGTCTGACGGATGGGTGGACATTGAGTTGGTGACAGATGAAGTTGGGATCAATGCCTGGCATGTCGTATGGTGTCCAGGTGAACACTTCGATGTTAGAGGTCAAAAATTCCAAGACCTCTAATCGCTCAGTGCTGGACAATGACGAACCGAGCAAAAAGAACTTATCTGGGTTCTTTTCATCTATTCGTACCTCTATCAAGTCTTCCACCGCTTTTTGATTAGCTGCTTTGCCGATATCTGCGAACAGTTCATTACTCTCAGGTTCTTCCACCGAATGAACATATCCCTTGGCAGTGCGGCTGCCATTCACAGTGACAAAGCATTGCTTGGACATGATCTGGTCTCTAAAGACTTCTTCAATTACCCCGGCTTCATTGGGGAACCGCATTACTTGATGGTAGGATAACGCTACCGATCGCATGGCATGCAGCCATGTTCTTTCCAAGATTATGTTGTAAGTGGAAGGGACTTTCAACACCCAGAATTCCACTTGTTTTGTCACGCTTCCTGCTTTGATTGGTAGGATTATTTGCCGACTGGCCATTCTGGCATTGAGTTGAATCCAATCAGGAGAGACACAGCAGGTGCCAAGTCTTTGTCTTGTAGCTTCAATTGTTTGAATGTTTCGTAATACATTATCTCACATGAACTACCCTGGTCAATCAAAATCCGCTTGACGTCAAAATCCTTGACTCGGAGAGTGACAACCCGGGCATCATTGTGAGGACAATATATCCTCGCCAAGTCTCTATCTGAAAAAGACATGATGTTCGTGGCCTCTGTCTTCCCTTTTTTTATGGTAGGTTGTGCACTTAGTACCTCCCTTAAGTGCTCGGCCTTCTTGATTGACCCTTTGAGCTCGCATACACGCTCAGGTTCAAAGATTCCATGTATCACATTGATTACGCCTTGAGGTGGGGCGTCGATTGGCATCCCGTTGCGGTTATTGTGGTCCTGGGGGTCTGGTTGCGTCCCTCCTTCAATGTATTTGTCTAGGTGACCTGCTGCCACCAACTCCTCCAGGTGCTGTCTTAATGGTGTGCAATTTTCAGTGCAGTGCCCCTTTTTTTTATGAAAGGTGCACCGTGACCTTTCGTCGTAGTCCTTCTGAGCCTCTCCTAGCTTAGCAGGCCATCTGACGAAAGGTTCATCGCGTATCTCGCTTAGAATCCGGTAGATTGGCTTTTTGAATACCGTGGTAATGGCAGTGCGGACTCTCAACCATTTTTTATCCTGGTTTTCTCCGTTGTCCCGCCTACCTCGTCCGTTTTTGCTCGGACGGGCTACCGCGTTGACCTTTGCTGAGGCCTTTTTCTCCAGTATTGAGGTCGTGCCAGATTTTGTTTTGGCACGGGCGCCATCCTCTTCCACCTTGATGTACTGATGAACTCTTTCCATCAAGGCCTCCATGGTAAGGGGTGGCGTCATGGTGATTGAGTCCCTTAGTCTGTTCCCGACTGGAAGGCCTCTTTTGTACTGTGCAATGGCTAGATTGGTGGGGCAGTCCCCAATCTGGTTGAAGGTCTCCCAGTAGCGACTATTGTAGGATCTAAGTGTCTCCTTGTCACCCATGTCAATGGAGAGAAGCTGGTCGATCTCTACTGGCGTTTTGGTGTTCATTCTGAACCTTGTTACGAACGCCTCTGCTAGTTGTGCCCAGGAGGCTATGCTGCCTTCTAGAAGTTTTTCGAACAAAGTCAAGCCTAGGTCGCCAAGGCTTGATGGGAAGAGGATGCACATCAAAGCCTCGTTGCGTCGATATACCGCCATAACCTGGCGGAAGTGGCTTAGGTGCATGTAGGGGTCTGTCTTCCCCTCGTACGTCATGAATTTAGGCTGAAGGAAACCTGAAGGTAGGGGCGCGTTTTCAATTGCCGGAACGAACAGCGAGGTCTGCAGCCTCGCTAATGCTTTGTCCGTTGGTTCGTAAGCAGGCCGTGGTAATGGCATTCCAACCTCGACGCTTCCATGCGTCCGAGGAGCCAACCGCTGAAGGGCAGATACCCTGCGAGGGTCGCGCGCCCTATTATCCTCCTTCTACCATGCCCTTTCTTCTAGCACGGTCCGTAAGTCGGATGATCTTGGTAACTCCGTTTGCCTGGATGATGTCTGGTGTGTGCGCGAGGGCCGATAGATGCTTCCCTCAGTATACGACCTCACTGTCCTCGTTCTCTCAGACCTGGAGCAACGAGTCCTGGAGGTTCTAGATTGAGTATCGCCCGTCTTGAGGCTTCTACTCTCTGTTTGTGATGGCGTGGAATGCCTACTGCGATATTCTGAGCGGCGAGGGGGCGTATTGCCTTTACGCCCCTCTCCTGTCGCCACCCCCCCTTTTCCCTTGATCTGGCGTTTCATGGCCTCCATATCCGCCGCCATCTTCCTTATTCATTCATCATGTTCTTTCACGCGATCCTCCAGAGTTTGGGGGTTGATCCTCTACCTTTGTCTGTTAGGACTTTGTGAACGAGAGTGACGGGGGCTATTATTCCGTCTCCCCCTAGCATCCCTCCTGGGGTTATGTCGTTGGGGCTCCAAGTCCGCCATGGGAGGGATAGGAGGCAACCCTTCGCGCCTCCCACCTCCTTCTGGGGCCTATCCATCAATGGCGGACTGTGGCAAATCTTCGTTGTGTGCCATTACTTTTTATTAGTAAGGAAAACTTAATCAAGAGGTTTGTTCTAGTCTGATATTTCCACAGACGGCGCCAATTGTACGGGAAAGAAATAAACCTTCTCGTATAATCCTGTTGATCAAGATTGCGCTCTTTCGTACGACGTCGCTTTACTCCCTGAAAACACAAACGTGAGCTAGCTGGCGGGTGTGTGCCGGATACCTCTCCGATGCCTAAGTTAGCAAAAACAGGCAAATAGACAAAAGGCTCTGTGAATTCAGGAATCAAAGTTGTGTTACCTCTCCAAAGGTGATGTTGTGAGCTTTTATAGGTTCCTTGTGGCAGAATCCTAGTAGGACTCCTACTCCTCCATATAGAGTCCTCCTAGGATTCACACTCTTGAAAGACAAAGCTTATCCTTCCACACCCCCCTCACTGCTTAAACCAAGTGAGATGGTTTTACCTCGGTAGGATGAACATACGACTGAAATAACACTGCTATGCCTAACTGGCTGGCAGGGCCGAGATAACTGTTAGCTAGGCTCTTCCTGTCCCTACTTCTACCTCGGTTTCGCATGTCAAGACCGAGCTATCCGTAGAAGAGTTGAGCCGAGCTAACCCAAAACAGAGTCCTGATGAAGGCTAAGCTTACCTCGGTTTAAAGGATACGATCGGGCTAATCCATACTGGCCGTGGCGACCGGGCTATCTGCAACACTCTCTTGGATCGGGACAACAAGAGGCTCTCTGGGACCGGACTAACTCTAGGGCCTCCTGGGACCGGACTACCTTCAAAGCCTTTTTACTCAGCCCTTCGCATTGTGGCCCATAACGGCCTATTGCCCAGCTCGGTCCAATTTTTACATAAATTACCATCTCACTATATATTATATAAGTAAAAAGAGATTTCTAATGACAAAACTCGTGGGAGCTCTAAATCCTTAAACTAAATTTTATCATTTTTTGATTTTTAAATAATAAAAAAGATTCTATTGGTTAAACTCTCATTTAGGCCTCGTTTGGGGAGTAATTATTTTAGTCAAAAAATTAAAAAGTCACTATAAGTTCTCACATCACTCTCTCTACTTTTCTGCACATCTTTTCGTAAGAAATCAAAAAGTTACTAAAATAACTTGTTTCCAGACCAGGCCTTAATCATAACAATAAAATTCCAAATATTCCATAAATTACGATTTTTAAAAGGAAAGTATGCTCAACTATTTCAAAATTTAAATTTGTATGCCACTATATATGAAAGCAATTAACTAAAATCTAATTGTTTTTTTATTTTTAAAAAACCTACTGCTTAACTCTAATTTAACCATAACATTTAAATTCTAATTATTCTAAAATTACGATTTCTAAAAGGAAAGTATGCTCAATTATTTCAAAATTTAAATTTATATAGAAAATAAACATAATAAAGATAATATAGAAGCTGTACGGGAGAGGAAATATTCGTCGCTCTTCGTACTCCTCGTGTCCAAGTTTCACGTAACGTCGCTCGACTTGAGAACGAAAAGATGGTGAGCTACTCGGCAGATGGTGGCCGGAATAGCCCTCCGACGTTCAAGTTAGCACAGTTTTAGAGAGAGAGAGAGAGAAGACAAAAGAGAAAGAGAGCTCTGATAACCAAAAGGTCTCAGTGTGTAAGGGTTCCAGACCTGTGCATGGAGGCGCTGCGCCGTTTATATAGTTTGTGCGTGCACTACCCTGCTCGTCTTTTCCTGGACATATGGACGTGCTACCCTTTTGTCTCCCTCCACGTGTAGGCATAAATACAGCCAAACACTAGTGGCAAAACTGCCTAATGGTATTGACGCATACGGATGACGGAATCTCCTTCCCGCAATCCAATCATACTATGTAGTATTTCTTACCGAGCTATGTCCAGTGTGACATCACAATCTTCCCCCAGGACCGCGCTACCTACTCGACCATGACAAATAAATCTGAACGTCAGTCCAACTGAGCTGGCTAATTTGCAATGAGCTCCTGCTCAACTAAATATGGCCCACTGCGGACAAATTCCGTCCAACTCTTGGTGAGATTCACATCTCCAAATCGGGCTAGTGCCTCAAACTCCCATCCTTAACCTAACCGAGTTAATATCTCAGTCCGACACATATCCAAGATTTGACCCCGCCAAGACCCTGGCCGACATACGGCCTCGTTTTGCCCAAGTTAAGACCTCAACCAAAGCCCAAACTACCTCGGCCCATGTCTGGTCACAAGTCTCCCTCTCAATTGCCCTTTAATTTCGATTGCACCCGCATGATCAAGATTACATTCACTGGCCGAGCTCATATCCTTGCTTGGTCATTATCTGCTTGGTTTCGTGCTTGGACTCCCACACTTTTTAATCGGTTCACAATCTTCAACCATGCTAATCCTCATGTACGGTCCTACCACTTGTCCAGCTAGCGCTTGGTCTGTTCAGCCTGTTTTTTCGAGACTGACACCGGTCTCATCATGATACGTGTCACTCGTCCGTTGGCTCTGTACAGCCAACCCAGTTGTGCCACGCTGTCCTTTCAGATTCAAATTTTGGCGCATCTTCTGCCTTAATATATAATACACGCCTCTTTGTATCTCTACCTTCAATGAATCCAACGAGCTAGGAATCCAAGTGCTCTTCCCTACGTTTGGCATCTAGATCAGAGCATCCATTTCACAAACTTCTCGTCGTCGTTGCCCTTGGATCATCCTCCGCCGATTGGAACGTTGATTGTAGCTCCGATCTGGTAAGTCCTGCACATATCTTAATGTTCTTTGTCCGTTCTTCATGTTCTTTTTGCATTTTTGGGCTTCAACCTCTGCATCCGTATTTGGAGTATGATAAAAGTAGCCAAATATCACTAAAAACTCAATTAGGCTAGGGTTCTGCCCCGTTTGTGGTGCTAAAAAGCCTATGTGCCTCTAGTTTTGAACGCTGTTCACGCCTCTTGTGATGAACAGGTGAGGATCTAGGCTAAATTGGGCTGTAAATCCCAGTTTTTGTTTAAAGGGATAGGAGACCGAAATAAGTAATGTACAGTAGTTGCGCGACCGAGCTAAGTAACACAAGGCTGAGCTTAATAGTCACTTTGACCGAGCAACTTCTGGCTCTCCCCACGCGTTTGCGCTATCACTTGACACTTTGACCAAGCAGCCACCGCACACTACTTTGCCAACTCAATATTATCGCGCAGACCAAACCAGGCTCCATGGGGAGATACCCTTTTTCGGTAAACACACCGGATGGCTTGGCCGTGTTTTGTGAGGAGTACGGCATTCCAGCCAACGTGCATTTAGAACTAGTCGTGGAGAATACTATTCCTTGGGGCAGACTTGACTTTTGCCAATTTACCGTACTATCGATCGTTGAGGGGGGGCTCCGCTTTCCGATGCAGCCCTTGATATGTGAGTTCTTATGAAGGACCGGGCTGGCACCCACTCAAGTGTCCACCAACACTTATAGGATAATAAATGGAGTTGCTGAGCTAAACCATCGGTTATGATTGCAGTTGGGCCTGGCCGAGATCCTTTGTCAATACACATTCGGTCGCACGACCGACAGATTTAACTATTATTTAAAAATAAGGCCAGGCAGAGAGCGATTAGTAACTGGCACACCAGACAAGGATATGCATGATGACGATTTCTTCTGGGTGTTCGGTAATTACGAAACAGCTGACATGCCCGGTTGGTACATCAGCAAGAATTTCAATTTATCCTGTAAGCCGAGCTTCCTAACTAGTCAATTTTGTTGAGTTGATTTTCATTATTCCGAGCTAATTGTCTTTCCTTTACAGCTATTGAAGAGTTACAAGCCAATTATCTTCATTCGAATGAAGAGACGATCAGGGCCACGCTGAGATATAGGCACCAAGATTGTCACGAGCTTCTTGGTTACGTGTCGAGCTACCGCTATTCAACAAAGCGGAAGAGCAAGGTTACTGACTTCCTTCAAGCACATTCTCCACCACCAGATCCCACGCTTCCAGATGTACCTTTAATCCGGTTGACCGAGGAACAGGAAATGATCAAGAGGAGCCGGATTAAAAATCTTATCACAGCTACATCCACCAGCCCCCACTACCGATCATAGTTCTGGGATCGTGATCGCTTTGGCCTCAACCGCTGTTGCCCAGGCTAGCACGGAGTCTCACCGAGCTAGCAAAAGGGCTCGTTCTACCGATCCGTCTGCCGATCTTGTAGCTAAGCTGAGCACTGAGCAGCAGGTATAAGATGTTGAGCCAACACCTCCATGAAAGCCTGAGTTGAGGCACCGGAGAAAAGAGATCCTAGCTAATGTTTCGATCTCTGGGGACAAGGAGCATCTTCTGGCTTTTGACTTGTCAAAAGCGTTGCTTCTACTGGGCGACATGACCAGGAGCGATCATGTTCCTGACACCTGGATGGTGAAGTCTGCGGTCAAGTCTATGACGAGGGTAAGATTCAAAATTTCGCCAAGTCTTTGCTCGATTTGAGTTTTGCTTGGACTAACTTTCCTCTGATTTCTTGTAGGCTATTCAGAAAACTCACCTTGTCATGGACCGCATTCATAGACTGCGGCAGAAGGTGACCGACCTCACTAAAGTGGAAAAGCACCTAGAGACCAAGCTAGGACAGTCGTAGTCCTCTCTGGAGATCGCTAACGCCGACAACGCCAAACTACTCGGTCATCTCGGTAGCACCGAGCAAGAAATAGATGTTTTCTGCGCTGAGCTGGAGGAGTTGAAGAAGGCGAGAGACAAAGTCATGGACGAAGCTAAAAACCACGGCTTCAAAGAGGCCGAGGAGAGTTACACAAAGCAAGTTGAAGCCACCAAGGACATTTTTTTCCAGTCTGATTGGAAAGTAGCTTGTGAGAAACTCGACCAAGGATGTGATACCAAGGTGTTCGCCTCTCCTCCCCCCGTCTTCCTACTGGACTATATGGTGCTGTATGCCAATGATGTCTTCAACTCTTTACAAGAGAAGAGGCCGAGGTAGAGACCGAAGAGGTTGGTGGTCAAGATGGAGTTGGCTAGAAAGAGCATGGAGAGGAGGATAAAACCATCGTGGTCGATCTGGAGAACAGCGAGGCAGCGTAAGAGATGAATTCGCTGATCTCCCCCCCTAGTTTAGCTTTGTATGTTTGTTTGTTTTTTTGAACTCTATGTAATCGGGCTACTTGCCCCAACTTTGTACTTGCAATTTCAATCAATGGAAACCTTTACAACTTTTTTGTCACTTGCAACTTTGTAATGTAGGTTTCTTTCTTGCAACCATTTAATATTATCTCAGTCACACAGATTGATGGGAATGTCAACTCATTTAGTTGGGCAAAACCATCTCTGCTAAAAGATGCGAGTTGAATAATTCATCAACTCCTTTAGCCGGGCAAAATCATCTCGGCTATAAGGATATAGTTGAACAAAACATCAACTCCTTCACCCGGGTAGATTCATCTCGGCTGAAGGGATAGAGTTGAACAATTCATCAACTCCTTTAGCTAGGTAAAACCATCTCGACTAAAAGGTGGGAGTTGAATAAAACATCAACTTCTTCAGCCGGGTAAAACCATCTCAGCCAAAAGGAAGGAGTTGAAGAATTCATCAACTCCTTTAGCCGGGCAAAATCATCTCGGCTATAAGGATATAGTTGAACAAAACATCAACTCCTTTTCCTGGGTAAAAACCATCTCGGCAGGAAGGTTGGAGTTGAACAATGCATCACCTGAGCTTGTTGAGCAAAAGCATCTCGGCAAGAATGGAGGAGTTGAACAGTTCATCAACTTGTTCTAGCTGGGCAAAATCATCTCGGCGAGAGGATTGGAGTTGAACAATTCATCAACTCCTTCAGTCAGGTAAAACCATCTCGGCTGGGAGGCGGGAGCTGTACGATTCATCATCTCTTTTAACCGGGAAAAATCACCTCGGCTGGGAGCTAGTTGCCCCTTGTCCAGTGCAATCCATCAATACGACAAATTTTCTAAGTACAGTAATTCATTTCCATTATATACAGATTTCGTAAATTCTTAAGGTGATTGAAAGAATTACATCAAAGAATAGAGGGGTATCTCCTCCCTCCACAAAAATTACATTGAAAGTTTAAACTAAAAGTAGTACAATTTCAAATTAGTTGTGTTCCATGGCCACGGTATGGCTTGACCGTTGAGGTCTTCAAGGTGGAACGCCCCTAGCTAGTCCGATTATCTTGTAAGGCCCTTCCCAGTTTGCCCTTGGCGTTCCTTCGCCTGGCACTAGAGTGTTACCCATCACCTTCCGCAAAACCTAATCCCCAACCTTGAATTGTCTGGGGTGAACTGTTTTGTTATACTTCTTGGACAATTCTTGTTGGTATGCTGTGACATGGATCAGTGCCTTCTCTCTGCTTTCTTTTGCAAGATCCAGCTCAAGGGCGAAGGCTTCTGCATTTAAGTCAGGCTCAAAATTTTCACTGTAGATAGTAGGCATGCCAATCTCCAGTGGGATGACCGCTTTCATGCCATATGCCAAGGCGAAAGACGTCTCCCCAGTTGAGCATCTCGGCGTTGTTCGGTAAGCCCAGAGGACATTCGGAAGTTCTTCGGTCCATTTTCCTTTGGCTTTCTTTAGCTTTTTCTTCAGCCCATCTAGAATGGTCTTGTTTGATGCTTCAGTTTGGCCATTCGACTGAGGATAGGGCAGTGTTGAATTGTAGAATTCTATCTTTAGTTCCTCACAGAATCCTCTGAACAACCTCCCATCAAATTAGGTGCCATTATCCGAAATCAGTGCTTAGGGGACTCCGAATCGCGTCACTACGTTCTGCCAGACAAATCTCTTCGCATCTTTTTCTTTGATTGTCGACAAAGGTTTAGCTTCGACCCATTTTGTGAAGTAATCTGTCACGGCTATAAAGAACTTGCGGTTTCCTGGGGCGGTTAGGAGTGGTCCCACAATGTCTAGTCCCCACATTGGAAACGACCAAGGACTTGTGAGAGGAAGATGTTCTCTGGCCAACTGGTCAATTTGATGAGCAAACTTTTGGCACTTCTCGCATTTTCTCACATACTTCTATGCGTTGACATGCATGCATGGCCACCAGTACCCTTGCGAGATAGCGCGATAGGCTAAAGATCTTCCGCTAATATCACTTCCACACATCCCTTCATGGATCTCAAAAAGAAAGACATCGACTTTGCTCGAATAGACGCATTTCAAGTATGGTCCAGTAAAGGATTTCTTATACAAGGCACCGGATAGAGAGAGCCAAAATCGCTTGGACTTTACCCGAATCTTGTTTACTTCTTTCTTATCGGTTGGCAGAATTTTTTCTTTCAAGAAAAGAATGATGGGGTCCATCCAGGAGGGGCCTAGCTCGGCACAGAAGACTTCTATCTTCTCTAGTTCTTCGATGCTTGGTCTTGGGAGGAATTCAATCAAGAGAGGGCTAGGAGTTGATTTATCGGCCATAGAAGCTAGGCTAGCTAATTCATTTGCTCGGCTATTGTCTTCTCTACCGATTTGTTGAACTCATATTGCTTGAAATTTCTTGATTTGCTCTCTTACCAAGGTTTAGTATTTAGCCATCCTGCTATCCTTAGCTTCATATTCTCCAGACACTTGGTTGACAACGAGCTAGGAGTAGCTGTAAACCATGAGCTCAGATGCTTTCAATTGGAATGCACTTTTTAGCCCCGCCAACAGCACTTCGTACTCAGCTTCATTGTTTGATGCAGGGAACCGAAGTGTGATGGAAGGCACCATGTCCATTTGAAGCGCCATCGATGAAAAGTTTCCACATCTCGCTAATAAAAAGCTTCCAACATTCTATAAGGTCTTAAGACTTTTGAAGGATTGAGTGTTCTGAGTTGCTAGGCCGCTCGGCTATTTTTGCATCGAGTGTGCTGTTGGCGATTGCAACTTGTATGACTTCATTTCCCCCCCCCCCCCCGACAATGCGGTATTGGATCCAACAGGTTGTCCTGTTATTCCTAAATCCATCAGTGCATTGCCAAGTTGTGGTTGTTCTTTAAGTGATGGATCTGTGCTCTGGCACACAATTTTCACGTCGCCTTTCATGTTCGG